>JANQBM010857614.1:0-34312 GCA_025594535.1 Erythroxylum domingense | reverse complement strand
CCTGTGAAGAAGCAAGACAAATCTCTTTTTCTTTCTATACGAAATTTCGGAAGAGTCTAGCCAACTCGTCTGTGCAACGTGGAGGAAAAGGACTCTTGATACTTCCTTGATTTAAAACATCTTCAAGTTCTATTCTCTAAATTGCTGTAAATTCTTGCGTCTAGGATTCAAGGAAAATGGATAGTAGTGAAAGGGGGGATTGGTCCATTTTGATATAAGAGTCCTTCCACGACTAATGTAGTGTCTACTGACTGGGTCTTGAATTAGATTGGATAGCGGAGCAGGGAATCCTTTCCTTTCTATACGATACGAGACGGTCCTGTCGAGTTATCTTACCCAGCCCGTACACCTTTTTGATTTGACAAATCCGGGTTAAGGACTGACTCATTGACGATACATACTTAGCCCCCAACAGCTACCTCCCTGAGAGCCAATCCCAGTTCCCTATTAACCAGTTCCTTGCCGGTGTCAGTTTATAGCTCCGCCCCCGGAGTGGAGTTCCCAAGTTCGGATCGATCTACAGTGAGATTCCCAATTCCAAGCCATATAGTGGAAGTGCTAGGATAAGCTCTTGATCTAGTTTCAGTACTTTTTCCTGACCCTCTTAGAATAAGGTCTTTTCTTTCCACCTGTGAATGTGAAAGTTCCCTTTGCTACGGTTGAGTGTTCAGTTCTACGTGCTTCGATAGCGTGCCAGGCAAGCTTACTAACTCGGCGATGGGCCCAGACCTCAACCACTCCCTATCGAATACTCGACAGACTAGATGGAAAAAATCAACAACGCAATATGAATATGCAAATGGGAACACACCCGCAGCAAGCACACTAACTCGCGCAAGAAAGAAAAGCAAGAGACATATCAATATCAATAAGAGACCTTAGGGGCGCAGTTTTCATCCAACTCGAAATATCTTAAGATAAGAGAACCACTTTTACGCCCAACAATCCCATGTCTTTCTTAGTTGTACCAACGGTGATTTCCGACAAGTCTTTCTTCATTTTTTGGGAGGGGAGCAGAGCTGTCAAAGAAAAAAGAAATGGAGCAACTGGATAAAGTAGTCGAACAACTTATTTCTCTTCAAAGAGCTAGGAAGCTGAGACTGGACCCATTTCCTTTGGTATGTAGCAAAGAAATCAAGGACTGAACTTCTGCCGAAGTCAATCTATTGAATTGATTGTTCCGCTGGGGGGAAAGGAACCACTGCACCGGGTTGTTCATACTCTTACCTCTAACGAGAAAGAAATCTGCCTCATTTGTTCTTGGCGTTCGATTTCCCTTCGGACTAAACAAGAAGTGGGTGAATCAACTAAACAGTAGGAGATCCATTTCCTTCCGGGTAGGTAGAGCGGTTAATAGCTATTAGGCCTTTTAGGTAAGTTCCCTTCTTCCTATGCAGTTAGCTCGACTCCTGGTATAGCTCTTAATAGGCATGTAGCCGTAGGTGTTTTCTCTTCTTTCATCTCAAGCTCCCGGGAGAAAGGCATAAACCGCTAAAAGAATTTAGGAGAAATGCCCAACAAAGTCCTTAACCACGCGAAAGAGAGATGCAATCCGAACCTCAGGAAAGATCCGATCCCAAGTGCCGTTCTGTTCTCTTTCTTTTTTAGGGCTTTAGCGAGCCGCTTAAATGCTTTTGAGTAAATGCCAGTTTCAAGATAAAGAACTAAGGCTAGTGGGATCAATCCCAGACCTAGGACCAAGTGACTGAAGAAGTATGGTTCGGTTGACCGAGGTTGAGGTAGAAGGAGCTCCTTTCCGACAAGAAAGGAAGAAAGAAAGGCGCCTATGTCTTGGGGAGATGCAATTCCCAAGCAAGCAAGGAAGCGTTACAGCTTTCTTTCTGAAAATGATAATCAATCTGACACTGTGAAAGAAAGAATACGATGTTCTGAGAATAGGGTGAAAACGAATTCGGTCTTTAAAAGAAAAGTAAAAATGAAAGTAGTGAAGTTAGCCCTTAGAGTTCGGGTTCAAGCTATCTATCATACCTTTGTGCTTTCAAGCCTTTATGCTGTCAGTCTCTATGTAAGCATGAAGTCAGCATTCTAAGAAAATAGTAATAGTCATTGCATGGTTAATTACGTATATAAAGAAAGGGCTTTAACTGCCGTAAAAGAGTACATCCATAGTTAGTCTTTTCCATAGTCTAAAGGGAGTGAAGGGATCCGAGGGCTTTAGCGGGTAGAGGCTCAACCGATAGGGCAGAGAAGTAGTCTGGTTTGATAGAACCAGGGGCGATGGTTTTTCCTACTAATATTTCTGCTACTGATAGATTTAGCTCACACAGGGGTCTGAAAGCTTTTCAGTTAAGACTGGTCGGGGCTCTGGACAGGACATCGATCACGATGCGAGCAACAAGGTAATGGTGTCCTCGACCAAGCCGAAAGACAGATCTCATCACAGCACTTGTAGTAACCCTCCTAGTCCCACCTCTTCGCCTCGAGTCTGATAGTACTAAAAGGCTTTGCTGCTCTTCTTATTTCTGAAAGATAGCTATTCTTCGCCTCTCGAAAGAGGCTACGTACCTGTTAAAGGATAAGCGCTACGCTTTTCCCTAGGGCAGCAGTTCAAGTACGAGAGAATGAATTCCTCTAGCTAAGTTCCCTGTCGAGAGGGAAGAGAGGAGAAGTGACTTCGGGACTTAAGGTAGTTCAGTCACCCTCAGGTCATAATAGAGCCTAGTATGACATCGGTAGGAAGATAATGCAGCTAAGCCAAGACTTTCTTCTGTTCTAGGTTTCCACAAAGGGGTATCAGGGTATGAGAACGCCTTTCTCCTATAATCAAGTCTTTGGTTTAGATCAATCAATCCACCGGTTCATTTTCTGATTTATTAGAAAGACCAACCCCGGCCCTAGTGAGAAGAAGATGGTTAGACGCCAATTGAAAGAGTGGTAGTTTTATCCATGATGACCGGGTGGCTCTCTTTGCCCTTTCGATCTACTTCCTAAACTAAAGGAAGATCTAGCTGTGGATGATGTCCCAGCTGGAAAGTCAACCTTTTCATATTAATGCCTGCCCTATTGGAGATTCCAACTATATATGCATAAATGCATTTTCTTTTTATGCGACAGGTATGTGACCTTAGGAATTAGGTTCGGGAGTTGCTTTAGCAATTTAAGCTGGCTCCAGGTGTCAGTAATAGAAAAAGATTGGATTGGGAAAGACCATGGAGGTTGACAAACCAGTGCTGTTGGGGAAGCCTCTCATCGAGAAGAAAAAAGAAAATAGGACAATAGCTGACTAAACCTCTGAGCTCTTTTTCTGTAAAGATCCTTTTCTTAAAGGGACATTTCCGCACTCATTTCAGATCATAGAGGTCGGGCTTCAGTCGAACAACCTTCTCCCTCCCTTCCACCGATGAAACTACTCTTGCAAAGTAAAAAAGTCGTATAACGTTCCTTCCAGTCGAATATAATCTATTAAAGCAAAGCCAAGAGGCGATAGTGGCATCGGTCTTATCGTTCCATGAGGAAAAGGTCCGGAATGGTCTATTTTATTTGCGAAATCGCGAGGGGTCGGATGGGTCAAGTACGGCCTCTAAAAACATGCGATAATCGGCTTTTTTAGTAGCATCTGTCCATCCCGGTCTGCTGTCGTCAACGGTCCGCTTCCTTGAATGATAGTAGGTCTTCCCGATCCACGAATACTGTCCGTTGTCCTTTACTTGTTTAGTGGCATCTGTCTGAGGGCATCTGGAATTGTCTGTTTCGGTATTAACTCTTGTAAACGGTCGCAAACGCTCATCTGTCCACGAATAAGGTTCCCTTCTTTTATTCAAGATAGCTTTTATTCAATTAGGGCGAATATCTTTTTTCCGAATTTCTTTCTTGAAAGATATGCTACTTCCCGGTCGAGATGTCTGAGGGAAACTTTTTCGGTATCAACAACTGTCGCAACGGTCCTGTAACTGTGGAAAAGGGTCCTGTGTTTCAATCACTTGAATCGGTTTATTAGTTATTATATAATATTATAACTGTAGCAAACGTTCGGCAGTACAGGGTAGGTGGGTGCAAAAGAAAGATAAGCTTGAGATGCTACAATAGCTTCAGCCTGATCGATCCGCCTTTAGTATTGGTAAGTTCCCTTGTTAGTCTCTATCGCTAGAAGGCCCTTTCTTTTTAGTGAAAAGGAAACTTAAAAACAGCTTATAAGGTAAGGTAAGCCCTTGCTTTTTCCCGTTTAGGAGAGTCGCTTTCCACGGTCTGCTATTCCTTTCCTCTAATTCAATATCCCCCCTTCCCTCTATCTAGTACTTGCTCGGGACTCGCCATTCTCACTTATATTTTAATTAATTATAGATATAGGATTCCATTTCGTCTCCACAAGTTAGCCTGTCTGCCTGCAAGGCCCAATCGAAGCTGATTGTCCCCGTGGCGGATAGCGCCCCTTCACTCACTTGTGGTTTCGCTACTCTAGGACATCAAGACCAACTCAGGCTCCAGCCCTAACTTCAGCTTTAGATTCAACTTCGACTTAGTCCTCAGCTCGTGAATCTGGCTATTTCAAGATATCCGGATTCCTTTCTGATGCGCCTTATCTATCCAAAAGGATGCGGTTTTCCTCTCTTGCATAGAGCCTCTATGTGCTTTCCTGGGTGGGCTACCATCCTTTTCCATTCCACTACTTTACATCTTAGCTCGTCTCTGTCTTCGTCTTCTTCGCCTAGCCTTTCTTTGGGACCTAGCCTTAGAACAGGACCGAGTCTTGCTTCTAGCTTTGAACCTGCGATAGGGACGACCTCGGCTTTCGAACCGAACTATGTAGCTGCTTCGCCTTGAATGTGCCTAACTAGCTTTTCGCCTTCAGCTTTTGAACCTTAAACTTCAACCACAGGCACTAGCTCACAGGCTTGACTTTTATGGCAGCTGCAAAGAAAAAAGAAAGGAGACCGAGATGGGCACACTCACTTCAGGTACGCTTTATCGGGACAATGGGAAACTAGTCTCATAGTTGCCTGTTCATATTCCCGATTCTAAGCGGTCAACGTTCTATGCTAAGGCCGATTTCGCTACTTCCATCCTTGAGTGTTGGGTATCGTGTGAGTCTTCTCCCAGTTCTTGCTTAGCTTCTTTCTGGGCATCGCTCTCTGTTTTGACAAGCAAGTCCCCTGGCTTTTCTCAACCTTCTAATCAAAGACTACTATGGAAGGGAAACAAAGCTGTAGCTGTAGTTGGCAGTTCGAGTCCTTAGTTCTTGTTCCTGTGACAGGGCAGAGGGGAACTGCAGTTTGTAAGTTTGCTCTGACTTCTGAATTCTATTCTAGTTCTTATCAGCACAAGCGGGAGCCAGGGGGAAGGCCTGAAGGCCGCTAGGAGTGAACCATCAGGCAGAATGGATACCGAGTTCGGGGGGCGGGTTATAGCTTTCGAGCGAGACAACTCATCAACGATTGGTGCAGGATTGACCACTCAGCTATCCAAGTTACGTAAAAGACAGATTTGGAAGTTTTTCCCTGCCTCATGAGGGCGCACTTTGAGTCCCAAACTTTCTGTCTGAAGAAAATGCTGGAAGTCCAAGATGGTGGTTTGGAAAATCCAAGAGGACACCTGATCCACGCTCTCTTCCCTTGGTAAAGAGGAATTTGAAATCTAAATCAATCATTTGATCAAACAAAAAAAGTACTTGGGCCTTAGAGGCAGCGGCTGGGGAAGCGAAGGGAATAGGAAGACCAGGAACGAAGTCACTCGACCAAAAGAAGGTCTTATTTGAGTTCAAAGCGAGGAGCCAGAGACAGATTGCAATTGCAAAAGCCAACTCTAAGAAGCAGCTTTACTTTACTTTAAAGAGGGGCAAAAGCAAGGGAGAGAAAAAAAGGGGAGCTTAACATATATAAATCGGTTACACACTAAAGGAAAGATAGATTCTAGTTAGCCTACCCGACTACACAAGATATTCTACATGTGGTTAACAAAAGAGTCACTGGTTATTGGCCTCAAGGCAGAGACGAGCTGGCTAGACTCTTATCGAAATTGCGTATAGAAAGAGATTCGTCTTGAAAGCTAGACAGACAATTTCTATGTTCACAGGCGCTTCCCGTCTTCATTGAGATTGGGCTGGTGTTGGTTCCTGAGCTGAGGCTTCAAAGCCAGATCTTCCACTTTCGTCAGAGAATAGAGTCTTTGGTGGATCTTTTCATGAAGTAGCCTAGCCCCTCCTTCGCCTCTTGGGGAAGCGGTTGAAACCCTTGGGATGTCTTGAAAAAATGAAAAATGTCAATATGGCACCAAGAAAATGAGTTCATTCCTGCCCAACCTGAACTAAAACCTTTCTTGCAAAGCAGCTTCATGAGAAAGAAGTGCAGCAAGTACTTTTTTTTTGAGAAAGAAGTTGTCTGTGTATTGGATCCGCTCTTCTGTTAGCATGAACATGAATTAGATTCTATTCGTCTTATCGTATATAAGATAAGGAACGCTAGCTATATGCTTTACACATGCAGGTCGATCAGTTCGCCCTTCAGTTCAGAAAGAGGCTGAAGTTATCGGTTCGAATCCGAAGAAGGGCTTTTTATTTCCGGTATGCCGCTCCGCGAGCAAGGAGTGCCACGCACGAGTGGAGCGAAACGAAAGAACCAATTGGATTATGATAATGCTTGAATTTGCACCTATTTTGATCTGTTTAGTGATCAGTCTGCTAGTTTCTTTGATCCTACTTGGTCTTACTTTTCTTGTCATGTCCGAAGAATCTCGTAATGGTAAGCACTTGTTGTATTCATTTACACTCTTGTTGACCTGTCTGACAATGGTCTATTCCGTTTTTCTCTATCTAGGTAAGATTGACCTTTTCTATAGCCTCATTTCAAAGGCGCTCATCTCTCTGGGGGGTCGAGCCCTCTCCTTTGCATTATGTAAGTTGGGCCTCCCGGGGGGTGCCTTGCTAATGGCTTTTGGGGTGAGGTTTCTTATTACCGAGGGAGCCTCAGAAATAGGAGTGGGTCCTCGGATGATGGCCACTGGGTCAGATTCGGGTAACAGTGGCTCGGAGAGTTGGCTAAAGTACCTTAAGAGTTCACCTGATTCAGTAGGTGAGGGTAGGGAAAATAGCGAAGCCGAGCCCGCTTCGAGAACGAGGAGCTCTGATCGCAGAGACGACGTCGGGCCTTCATCGGTAAGACGACGAGTGGATTCGGTGAACGCTCCCGAAACCTCAACCTCATCCGGGTGGAGTGGCTCCTGGATTGAAAAGTGGTTCAATCCGGGGGACACTTCCTCGGCCCCTGGCGATGGTCAACAACCACAGGGGGAGGTGGATCAACCAGCAGCCAATGTCATGGGGCCAGAAGCCCCTGATCCGATGTGGTTGAAAAACCAGATTGGGAAAGTTTTCTTCCAAATAAAAGGAAGGAAATCCGGGGAGAACGTTCTCAGGAGGCTTTTTGACGAGCTTAGACTGGAAACGGGTTCTCCAGAAAAGCGGCGGCAGATCGTCCAAATTCTAGACGATATTTTATCAGAACAAAGACTTAGAGTTGATAATATAAATCCAAAGTTGAATCTCAATACAGAATTATTGGTCCGCATTTCCGATTGGGAAAGGGATCAGTGAGGGATCTTTAGATCTTTATAGGTAGTCAGTCTTTACTTAACTCGATCCAAGCAATGCCCAAAAATCCCATTTCTTTCTTGGTTGGAAAAACAACCGGTGATTTCCGACAAGTCTTTTCCCCTTTTTTGGGGGGAGCAGAGCTGTCAAAGAATGAAATCAAGCAAATGAAATTTCTAGAATGGTTATTCCTCACAATTTCTCCTTGTGATGCAGCGGAACCATGGCAATTAGGATCTCAAGACGGAGCAACACCTATGATGCAAGGAATAATAGACTTACATCATGATATCTTTTTCTTCCTCATTCTGATTTTGGTTTTCGTATTACGGATCTTGGTTCGCGCTTTATGGCATTTCCACTATCAAAAGAATCCAATCCCGCAAAGGATTGTTCATGGAACTACTATCGAGATTCTTCGGACCATCTTTCCTAGTCTCATCCCTATGTTCATTGCTATACCATCATTTGCTCTCTTATACTCAATGGACGAGGTAGTAGTCGATCCAGCCATTACTATCAAAGCTATTGGACATCAATGGTATCGGACTTATGAGTATTCAGACTATAACAGTTCCGATGAACAGTCACTCACTTTTGACAGTTATATGATTCCAGAAGATGATCTAGAATTGGGTCAATCACGTTTATTAGAAGTGGACAATAGAGTAATTGTACCAGCCAAAACTCATCTACGTATAATTGTAACATCCGCTGATGTACTTCATAGTTGGGCTGTACCTTCCTTAGGTGTTAAATGTGATGCTGTACCTGGTCGTTTAAATCAGATCTCTATTTGGGTACAACGAGAAGGAGTTTTCTATGGTCAGTGCAGTGAGATTTGTGGAACGAATCATGCCTTTACGCGTGCGCCCGGAAACATAGGCCGACTGCTGAGCCCACTTTGGCTCAGCCGCACCACCCCGGATGCGAGCCACCCGAGAAGCAAGCTATTACAGCGAACGGCTGGAGTTGTAGGGAGCCAAGGAGCAAGGCAGTAGATAAGATAGAAGAAGGGGCCAGGCTCCCGGTAGAGCAGAGGAGAGGGTTAGGATAACGAACTTGAAACGCGGAGCCCGAGCGGCCGGCGAGCGAGTGGTTAGTGGCCAATAGCGCCCTAGTTAATGGCATTCCTCTCTGCGGCTGGCACTCGAGGAATCACGGGGCACTCCATACAACAAGTCTTAGGGATGAGACGCCCGCGCAAGGACCTCCATTCTCATTAGGAGGTCGAACCAAGGACCTATGGAAGTCGGGGCTACCCCGTCCCCATGGGCAATGCAACAGTGTCCTGAGGAAGGAGTTTAGAGGCCTTATAGTAGCACGGACTGATTTTCTAGGTCATGCGAAGAGGGCCAGTCCAAGATCGTACTGTTCCTCTACAAAGACAACAGACGCTCTCAACGGCTAGGCGCCACTATCTTTCTGAGTTATTCCAGCTTTTTCATTCTTTCGTGCCGCGGTGAACAAAAAAAAAAAAAAAGAGGGCCGTCTCAACAGAAGGAGAAGGACCTGCAACGGCAGAGACTACTGACCCTCTGATTGTTCCTAGCCGGCTGTTACGAGTCTGGTAAGCCTGGAACTCAGTCCCAGATATTGAATAGCCTGGAATGTGAAAGGATCCCTAAAAATAGAGAAGGACGGGCAGGGCTTCCGCAAGGGCCTCCCCCCTCTTTATTCCCGGTCAAGATAGATGGGAAGGAACCCTATCAAGTAAAGGCCATAAACAGCCTCTTTTTTTATGTACGTACACCTTTGTTTCAGGGCCCGTAACCGGCTCTGGAACCAAACAAAATACCGAAAAAAACAAGAGCAAACCGTCGGGGAAAGATATCAAGCTGAGTCAACCAACGACGGTCTCGGTTTGTCCATCTCACTTTAGGAAGCAAAGGCAAGCAGACTAGGCGGCAGAGGGAACGGAAGGGGAAGAGTAGGAGGCGCTTTGCTTTGAGTCAGGCATCCAAACTCGGCGTAGATAGAAAGTCCGCTACCCATTCAAGCAGCTTGTAAGGCTACAGTACTGCTTCATATAAGATGTACCAAGGACAAGTCAGATAGTGCACATTACTAGTGGGAAAACTTGAATATTGATATATCCTGAAAGCTTTTGAAACTATCCTCAAATAGGGTGTTTTTCGACTCTTGCCTTCTTAAGAAAGTGATTGAGGGAAAGCCTATACTTTCTACTGAGAGGAAGTATTACTTTCCTAAAAGCCGCCAATCCTTTCATTACCCGACGTTTCCAATCAGCCGCTTTTACCTATTCAAGCAAGCGCTCTCTTTCGAGTCAGCTAACTGATAGCCTGACTGACCTATGTGTCATGTTCCTCCCTGGCATTAATTAAAGGAAATCCCGAATAAGAGATTAAGGCAAGAATCAGAATCGGAAAGAGACTGTTCCCGGCAAGCGGTATGCTTAGATATCCATTCTCTTGTTTCAGCGCTATGGCTAGGGTCAATCCAGCCTTCCTCCCTCCCTTTATGGAATAGGCTATGGAATAAAGGGAGATTTGCAGCCAGTGACGATGAGTAAGTAGTTAATATAAGTAGTAGTTACTGGGCCGATCCCCTATAGATCCATAAGCCCGTAAGGGAAGATGAATAGCCTTTCTTTTCTCAACCCTCGTTCGATCCCGAACTGCATTCAAAAATGAAGCAAGGACTGATTTCTTTGAGCAAAGTTTTCTATAGTAAACACTAGAGTGAAAAAAGTCAAGTAAGCGAGGGGCTAGAAAAAAGAGAAGGTTTTGAGCCATGATAGGGAATCCTTTCAGTCTCATGCGGCGAAGAGAAGGATTTAGTAAGCTAAAGGGAAGAAGCGATGTTGTAAGGTAAGGATTGAGTCTTTTTGGAAAAAGAGGGAGCAAAGCAAAGAGATCCTATCCATACGGTTCAGAGAGGAGAGGATCGAAAAGACACTCGACTGGTTGGAGAGGAAGACCTTAATTAAAAATGAAAAAGAGGAGGTCTTCGAAGCCGCGAGTATCATACTTGGAATCCATCCTTTTTTCGAAAGAAATCAGTGGCAAAGAATTTCGTTAAAGCCTCTCTTCCTAAAACCTAAAAGAGAATAAGAGCCACCCCTCGACCTGACTTATTCAGGCCGTTAGGTGAGCTCGTGTAATCGTAAGTATCTCAGCGAAACTCAACTCTTCTCCGGCGTCGAAATCGCTGGAAAGCCCTTTGCTCTATTTTTCTTATTAGATTAGGGGGGGTTCTGATCACACTCGGAATCATGAATATTCTTCGCCCCTTATCTCCTCATCTTCCTATTTATAAGCCACAGCTGACTTCGACGTTTCCAATTTCCCATAGAATCTCCGGGACTTTCCTAGTTTTGTTTTTTTATCTTCTTTGTCCTGAAAATGAAAATGGGTTTTCTCCACTTTTTCATTTCCGTGATTTCAAAGGACATTTTGAACCCTATCTTTTTTTTTTAAAGATGGGCGGGTCTGACCTTGGACATTGTTTTTACTGTGAGGGCCCTCCTCACTACCGAGACCGCGCCCTCTCTTGGCCGCTGAGGCGGATTCGGGAGCGTCTACCTCATTTCACAAGCTGGAGTGGAAAAGGGCTCTCTCTCCCAGACAATCAGGAAGCGCCAGGTTGTCTACGTAAGCATGTCGAGGAAGAGTTAAGGATCCTTTTTTTTTAATATAGGTCGAAAAAAGGGTACTTTGAGACCGGGAATTCAAAGAGTACGTCGAGCCCTGGGGCTGTTCAATTCTGTGGATCAGAATGGACTGATTACAGTGGGCTTTTGTAAAGCTTTGCTAGAACGAGTGGACCACCTTTCTCTGCAGAAATCGAAGAACGGCCATCCCACCCCTTTTCCATTTCAAACCCAAAACGAAAAAGCCCGACTATATTATATAATGTGAAAGTATGCCGCCCCTTCGGACCTTTCTTAATAACATATCTTTGATTCCTAATTTTGGTACAGGAGGAGCTCAATTATAGAACGCCCCCCACCGCGATCGCTCAGCGAATTCCAAATTTTATTGATCTAGAAAAAGGTTGTCTGAAAGGACAAGAATTAATAGAGGTATTCCAGCATATTTATTATGTTAGCGGAACCTCCGTCGAACCTTCCATTCTAGAGAGCTGTGTAAAATGGGTTGGGTTCTTGATCGCTAACATTTTTTTTTTACGATAAAAGGGCTCTTGACCTTTTACTTAATAATCTAAATACAGGCCGGGAAAATTCTGACTTTTTTAGGGGACGAAAACAGTCTTTTTCTTCAAGTGGTCGGGGAAGAAAAAGCAAGGCAGGAGGCCGCTGCCTTAGAAGAGAGAGCGTAGCCGGTTTCATGCAGAATTGGAAGCACTGGCACAACAACAAAAGCAGTATGAAAACGAAGTGCTACGCCAACGAATTCACATGTGATCGTACAGGCGGCGCTAAGGGATTTTATTTCACCTATGATCAGATCAGTGGGCAACCATAGTTTACTTTTTTTGTGATGTTGTTGAAAGCTAATTTGGAAGTAGACCTCGCTTTTTGGAGCTGTTCCCAGCTTACACTATGGTGGAGGAGGTCCTTGAAGATCTAGGAGTGTGAGCTGTACGAGCTGAAAGGCTCCCATACTGTTTGGAGGGCAGGGGGAATAGATGCCAAACAAAGCTGACCCCTATCTATCGTCGTAGAAGCCGTTTCTAGGAAAGATTATGGTTCTCGGGTATCCAATCAATTAATCCCACAAACCGAGGAAGCTTAAGTGGAAATGAAATCATAGGGTGAGGGAAAAGGGCGGAAGCCACTAAATGGAAGGTTTCGAGGGTTTGGTTTTCGTGAATAAGGAAGGCGATATCCAATTTATTGAGTTGAATTGAAGAAGACTTTCGAAGCTAAGATAAGATAAGATAGGAAAGGATTTGTTTTCAGGAGTGTGTAGGTTTAAAGAAATTAGACCGGAAAAATCAGACTGGAGAAGCCCCCGGTCGATATGTAGGTCTCCAAGACTGGAACCGAGGTAATGGGAGTTTGTGGGGTTGGGCGGGAAACTCTCCATCCACCGATTCGACTTAGGGAGAATAGCTTTCTCTATTGTTTACGAGCTCCCTTCCTATACCTATACTAGTTGACAAGTCTAGTTGTCACTCGGGGCCCTCTTTCAACAAAATCAGCTCTTAGTCAAGAGGTTAGTTACCGCCTTCGATATCGACAGAGAAAGCAGGGAAAGACAATGACACAATAGCTCTAACAGAAGCAAGCTGTCAAGAGGGAGCAATGAAGTCAGTATACAGAGTAAGCTTTTTAACCATTCAATTCGCGGGCCCCGGATGCACGCACAGAATCTGCTTTTGAGTCAGATGTGGCATTACCGGTCTTAACAGCATCCTCCGAAGATGAATAGGCTCTTGTCTTGTTCACGAAAGTACGGCATGAATTCACTCCTTTCTGCGCACAAAACAGTTAATCCACGAAGGGGGGGTCTAATAGTATAAGAAGAAGCCATAGATGCAATAAGACTTGAAGGCTGTTCGGGAGGCGAAAAAGAAGGGGGTTTGGAATCAGAGTTCGCCGGTCTTCAGTCTCGTTCCGTCTGTTGAACATGTCGATTTCAAGGTTCCGGTCCCTTTACTAGTTAGCGCGGAGTGGGAACATACTTTTATCTATTTTTTTTGAAAGTGAGAAATATATGCTATATGAAAGTTATCCCTAATAGTAAGATCTTCATCTAGACACAATGCGTCTATCTTCAGATCGCCGAAAGGCGCTGATTACAGCTCTGTCCTTTCCTGAAGAAAGTAATGCAGAGGTTGCAAAAATCGACACATCGACGGCTCAATGCTGGTCTATAGAATTTTCAGATGAAGACTTGGTTCTGGGGACTAAGTTGCACAACCGGCCTTTGTTGATGGCTGGAAGTCTTGAAGGCATACCCGTATCCAGAATCATGTTAGACTGCGGGTCTGCGATAAACATCATCTCTTTGAAGATGCTGCTGAAGTTGGGATATACTATCAATGATCTCAGTCCAACCAATGTCATGATAAAAGGGGATTCAAGCAATCGGATCAACAAGCCCTGGGGGGGAATTGGTGCTGACTGGTTTCAACATCAACATAGAGGGCGAGGTCAACACGTTTGCGGCATCTCGCTCCTAAGGAAATGCTCCTCATTTGTTTTCCAGGTAAGGTAAAATATTCTAGATTTCCAGTCTTGTAATGAAGGAAGGTGCTTCAAATTAGTCTTTATATATGAAATATTCCCCTCATGAGAAATGAAAAAATGGTTTATGATCTTTCTGACCAATGCCTGAGGGAAAGATATCAGTTTGATCACATCCTCATATACAATTTGATCAGATGGGTCAGCCCAAAACCAATAGCAATCGCGCACCTAAACAACAACATAGAAAGAATTGGTCTTATCCTAGTGGGGCAAATCCCCTTTTCTATGAGGTAGGTAGGTCGAATAGGCTCACTCAGCCTGGGAACAATCTCTTTTCTTTCAGTATGAAAAATGGCTTTATTGTTGAGGAACGGAACTATTAGTGGTGGGGCAAAGCACTATGTAGACTTCATCCGAAGCGGTTGTTCTCTCTGCTTATCTTTTTAAGAGAAGCAATAAAAAGAGCCCTGGGAAAGGTATCGAGACTGGGGATCGTAGTCTCAATCCTAAGCTTTTAGAATCTTTCCTACAAACTCCAATATCAAATATCAGACAAAAAGAGGTATACCGCAGGGGTGTCCCCTCTCTCCGATTCTAATGAATATCTTGACTTTATTCACCAACTTGATCTTAAGATTCAGACACTTATGAATCAAGAGGATAACCTATGCTATCTACGATATGCGGATGATATGATCGTTGCTATAAAAAACCAGTGCGATTCCGAAGCGGTCTACCTTCGTTTTCAAAAGTTATTAAAAAGCGATTTGGAATAACTTCAGCTCGAGGCTACTTCTCTAGACATGATCAGAATCCGAGGAAAGCCTTCCCCTCCCTTCTTTATTTATAGTAGTTCTATGCCTTCCCCAGCTTGAAGTAAACTCAACTCTACTCTCTTCTCGGAGTTTCACTGTGGAACTAAGGCATCTACTTCACTAATGAGTGGGAATCCCGGATCTCTGTCTGAAAGCAGGCTTTATCGACTTTCTTTGTCCGATACCCATACAAAAGAAGTTCACTGAAAGCTAAGTATTCTTTCTAGGCGTGTTAGCATAAACCTCTTCTCTTTCATCACAGTCTCGGAGTTTCAAACAGATCTTCAAATAAGTAGCTGAGGGGGAGACATCTCCAGATCGACTAAACGAATAGGGAGAGGCGGGAACCAGCTCAACAGAAACGGAATAAGGAGACGGAGCAGGTTGAATGTCCTTCCTTCGATCCGGGATATGCCATTAAACAAAGATCAGGGGATTCGATTCTTCCCATTGACTGAGGAGCTCACCCTATATTATTCGCCAAAGGCAGTACAACAAGTGGTTGAGGAGGGAAGAAGCTTGACTTGAACGACTATCAATCGGGGAATCTACTTACTGAACTATCTCCAGAGTGGAATCCCTGTTTTCCACAGAATATGGAAAAGAATCAGACAAGAGAACAGCTGCAATATCGGCTGCAAGACCGACAGGCAGAGAAAGAGAAGGATCAATCAGGATTTGTGGGAATGGGCCTCAACCGGGGAATCACCTGAGAAAAGGAGTTTCTCTTATTAGTAAAGGACACTGAACTTCAAGCCGAAAGCCAGGAATGGAGCTGAGTCACTTGACCAGTAGCTAGAGTAGGGGAACACTGGGCATAAGTCACAGGGGCAAGGGTTCTTTCCACACCATCAGCCGAAGATGAAGCTGCTGACACAACGTTCGAAAGATGATCGACATCTGAATCTTATGTAAAAGGTTGGAATCTGAGAATATTTCTGTTGAGGCGGAGAATCAAACTCTTTCGAGTGACGTAAATAGGGTTCGGTGGGGAACTTTCAACCCACGGAGTGGTAGGGCAGGCATATCCGTCAGTCGAAGTCGAGGTGACTCCTTCTATAAAATCATAATCTATTTAGTAAATAAGGATAGTATCAAAGAACCTTGTCTCGAATCTGTGGCTACATTTTTCCCTTCATCCACGGCCGGTACGTCCTTTATTATCCTTTTTATAAATGTTTATATCGGGCGCTTTTATTATTGGAAATTGATCCATATCAACATAGTCAGTGTTGCCCACGGCGCTCTTATACTCATATTTTCCGACTTTGCTATTTTCCTTCGGTCTATTCTAAGTTATGAGTCTTGTCTTTTGCTTTCGTTCTCTACCGCATCAATTCCTTCTCTTTGTTTGCTTATTGAAGTTGCTCCCGGTCTTGCTTTTTCACTTTCTATTCATGCCTGGTCTATACCCACTGGCATCCCGCTTTTAAGGTGTTCCATCCGCTGGAACACTCTTCCTTTATCCTTAAGAAACCCCGAAGAAATTCATTTCCCTTCTTTCAGTGATTGCAGTTCCTGCCCTTTCCCTGATCTTTCTAGTCGTCTGTGTGCGCGTCTCAAGCTTCAAGTTAAGCTCCAAATGGAGGGTATGAAGCCGACGTATATGCTTTCTACTTGAATCTGAAATCAGAAACTTCCATTCTTGTAAGCGCCTTTAGCGGTCCAACCAAAAGGTAGGGATTGTAGCTAGGCGAATGAATTGCCTTTGTCCTTGAGAATGAGAGTAGAGTCAGGGTCTGAGGTCGTTTATGGGTATGCCCCTGTCTTCGGATTCCGGTATGTCTTCTTGTTCTAAGCCTTGGAGTCTTCTATACTAGGTGGGTTCATCCTTTGACTCACTCCCTCCGTCTTGCATTCGGTCTTCTCTTTGTAGCCTTCGAAGCCTTCGATTCGTTCTTCAGTTGATGGTGCTCTTTTTCCCGTGCCTGTGTCAGGAGTAAAGTCGATTTCTTTTTCGCGTGGCCTATGGAAAATTCCGTATATATAATAGTCCAAAGCGAGTGACTCTTTTTCCGGGTGTGGATTTCGTTTTTTTTCTTCCAGCCTTCGAAGTCGTAGAGCGAGCTTATGCTTTTGCAGTAGTAGTCCCATCCCCTTAACCTTTATTGATATCAGGGACATTTCCTTTTGCCGGAGTTCGTTCAGTCGGTAAGTAGAGTGCGGGAATCCTCTTTTGGGTTTGGGGTTGTAGGCCCATACGCCTATGTTCTTCTTGTTGTAAGGGCTATTGCCCTATCCTTTAACCCTAATCCGATAAGCCCTTCATTCAGCGCCTAAGACTTTCTTTCTTTGTTCCGTTCCAGCTGCTTTCGTGCTTGATGGCTTCTGATGAACCAATGATAGAGATCCTTAGCTTCCCTAACAGCAGCTGTTCAATCCGTCCCTGAGCTTCTACTGGATGTCATACCGGGCATTCAGTCTTCAGGTTCAGAATGCGTCGAAAGAAGACCTTCGCCCGGATAGCCTCTTCTCGGTACTCAACTGCTGGGTTTTTTGGTTCCTGCCTGAGCAGTTGTTCAAAAGAGAGAGTCATATTGGCCTCTCGCACAGCCAGACTTTTAGTTTGCTTTATTGATTCATGGAATAGAGGTTATCTCCCTGAATCAATTCCTTTAAATCTTTAAAGAAGGACAGCTCTTTCCCTGCCTGCTTCTTGGCCACAACCAGAGCTACGGCTAGTAGTCTGAATAGGGTCCTTTGATCGCATTCTTTGCCGCTGAAGAGTCTGATCCATCTCCTATCCTTCTTGGGAAAGCAGTGGAACTAATGGTTGGCGCCTCTGATTCCGTTGCTGACTAGTAAATACTGATCGTAGTTAATAGCCGGAACGCTTCTTGCTATGGCCTTGAGCTCATGTCTAGGGGCTACCGCTCCTTTGAATGAATAGTGGTTTGGTTGAGCTGCTACTTTGCTTCCCGCGGGCTTTCCCTTTTGCTCCGTTTCAGCTCATTTTCATTCATCGTGGGACCTCATTGCTCGATCCGATCCTAGAACTTTGTTTGAGTTGCATTCCGCTTCTGTTCATTCAGAGGGAGGGTTCGCTACTTCACTTCTTTGGAAAGCAGTGGAACTAATGGCTGGCCTAGCTGGCACTTTATGCTAATCAAACTAGAAGTGAAAGTCAAGTTCTTTGAGTTGAATAGACACAACGGAACTCTTCCTCTCTAATAGGGGACGGGGTCACTGACTCAATTGAATTTCTTTAAGGGAGGGCGAGACTCTGATAGCTGAAGGGCGGTCCTTTGAATCTCTGACTCGAATGTTCGAGCTAATGTAACGGCTGTTTCCGGTAGTTGGAGTTTGCCTTGATGTCAGAAAGGTGTCCAGTTCAGAAGGTGCGAAAGAATAGCTATTCTCTTGCTCGTGTCTTGGCCACAACTACTGCTACTGCTCGTAGTCATAGGAAGAGCTCATAGTCTCGAAATTGCTCGCCCGAATCTACTTTTCTCTCAGTTTCTTTCTGTCTGTGGGACTGGCTAACCAACAGGGTCAAACTCAAGCTTGCCATTCAGAGGAGTTTATCCTGTCCCGTGCATTCCAACATCTTTCGATCAATAGTCCCCCTCATTCTATCCACCGTGAAATATAGCCTGACAGTAGTCGAACCTGGTTCACCTCTTTTACATTTCGATCAAGGAAGTCGAAAATCAATTGATAGAAATTGCTTAAAAATATGGTTGGTGTAATTTCAGTCTTTCCGTTTCTATCCGCATTGTCATCAGATCCGTTCCTCTTCATCAAAGGACAAGAGAAGAGGAGGCGGCTGACAAGAAAGAAAGCACACCAACTGTTCTGTCACTGTTCACAATCCATATAGATATAGAAAGTGTGCAGTTAGGGAACAAGCAACGGATTGAACTTAAGAAAGCCGTTCGCTAACGCGCATCCGTTTTCTTGCTAGGTAACCAGTCTTTACTTAACTCGATCCAAGCTTGACTTAGCTCAAGCAATGCCCAAAGACTCCCATGCCTTTCTTGGTTTGACCAACCCAACCGGCGATTTCCGACAAGTCTTTACTCATTTTTGTTGGAGAGCAGAGCTGTCAAAGACGAAAGCAAAGCAAATGAAATTTCCGGTTTCGGAGAATCAACAATTAGAGAATCAAGAAGTCAAAAATCGAAAAAATAATATAAAAAGAGAACTAAAAAAAAAAAAAATGAATGAAGAAAAGAAAGCATTTTTAAATACACTTTCGGATGTCCTATGTAATGATCTAATCAGACGTCGTAATCTAATTAATAATAGAAAAAGAAAAAATATCCTTCGCCCCTTATCTCCTCATCTTCCTATTTATAAGCCACAGCTGACTTCGACGTTTCCAATTTCCCATAGAATCTCCGGGGCTTTCCTAGCCACTATAGTTTTGTTTTTTTATCTTCTTTGTCTGAAAATAGGTTTGCTTTGCTTCACCTATGAGAATTTCTACCAATTCTTCTTTTATTCATCAAAGCTCACCCTAATCTCCGTCGAGATGACTGCCTTAGCCCTGTCCTATCATCTATATAATGGGGTTCGTCATTTATTGACGGATTTTTCGGGATTTCTCTTTCTTAGAATTGAAAGAAAAAGAAGTCAGGCTATGGATACCATGACCGATCACCATCGATAAAGAATCATCTTTCTAAATCACTTCGGGTGAGCGGGGCCTTCAAGCATCCGAAATACGCCGGGGTTATAAATGACATAGCATTCCTGACGTACTGAAGTGTTAACATTTGAATTTCTCAACCATTCCACGTTCCCGAAATGGATCCTATCAAATATTTCACATTTTCTATGATCATCTCTATTTTAGGTATTCGGGGAATCCTCCTTAATAGACGAAATATTCCTATTATGTCAATGCCAATTGAATCAATGTTATTAGCTGTGAATTTGAACTTTTTGGTATTTTCCGTTTCTTCGGATGATATGATGGGTCAATTATTTGCTTCATTGGTTCCAACGGTGGCAGCTGCGGAATCCGCTATTGGGTTAGCCATTTTCGTTATTACTTTCCGAGTCCGAGGGACTATTGCTGTAGAATTTATTAATAGCATCCAAGGTTAAACATGACTCCTAGATAATTACCAAAATACGAAGATCTCTTCTTTCTTTTTCATTTTGACTCGGTTGGCAGGGTCAGGGCCTTTCTCGCTGGGCGAGCGCATCCGATTCCAAAGTCCTTTCCTAAACAACTTCCCGTTCAGTTGCTGAAAGATAGAGATAAGCTTTCTAAATGAGATGGAGTTCCACGAATATGCAGGCTAGAAAGATGTTATTTGCTGCTATTCTATCTATTTGTGCATTAAGTTCGAAGAAGATCTCAATCTATAATGAAGAAATGATAGTAGCTCGTTGTTTTATAGGCTTTATCATATTCAGTCGGAAGAGTTTAGGTAAGACTTTCAAAGTGACTCTCGACGGGAGAAGGAAGGCTATTCAGGAAGAATCGCAGCAATTCCCCAATCCTAACGAAGTTGTTCCTCCGGAATCCAATGAACAACAACGATTACTTAGGATCAGCTTGCGAATTTGTGGCACCGTAGTAGAATCATTACCAATGGCACGCTGTTCGCCTAAGTGCGAAAAGACAGTGCAAGCTTTGTTATGCCGAAACCTAAATGTTAAGTCAGCAACACTTCCAAATGCCACTTCTTCCCGTCGCATCCGTCTTCAGGACGATCTAGTCACAGGTTTTCACTGCTCAGTGAGTGAAAGATTTGTCCCCGGGTGTACGTTGAAAGCTTCGATAGTAGAACTCATTCGAGAGGGCTTGGTGGTCTTAAGAATGGTTCGGGTGGGGGGACAAGAGTTGTCATAATATAGAACCATGAACAACAATCTTCCCGACAAAGTGATTAACTATTTAATTCAACTCATTGAGAAAATCTATTTTTTGGTTCCGTCCGCAGTGTGTATTCTAGCAATATGGAGAGTAGCGCGTCTGCGCAATTTGACATTGGACAATTATAGAGAAAAGGTTGACGAAAGTGTTGCCGATACACTTAAAGAACAGATTTCAGATAGATTTTTGGACCCCATCTTTCAACAACAGGGGATTCCGCTCCCCCGTGGGACACGCCCCTCGGATTTATTAGAACGATTGGTAGCGCATGACCCTAATAATCTTTCTTTTCTCACTCAAATATATGACAGTTTCTCGACTTTTTGAGCGCTATTTTAAACCAATTCTTTTTTTTTATTTGGAGGTTAAAGTAGGTTTTGAGTTAGTAAGGAAAGTGTAATAGAGGATAAAGAAATGGATTGGAGGGAGGGCGGGGGCGAATGCGGAATAGAAGATTCGGGTTCGACTCCCGAGTTCGCGTATGAAAAAGGGTAAGAAAAAAGCAAAAACTCTTTTTTTTTAAGGTTAGGATATTTTGATATGATGGTGAAGCTGCTGCTGAAGGCCTTCTTGCCCTATCATCCTAAGTGTGAACCTCACTCATCTGCCGATGATCTAATGATGTTCAAAGCAGGCAATCTGAAAGCCCAAGCTTTGAAGTTTTAAGAATAATCATGTTCTGCTCTGACTTAGATGGGCTTGACTTAGACACCCTTCCTTTTCTACTCCGAAAGCAATCAGCAGCCGGGTAACCAGGAAAAGTCCTTGCCTTGCCACTACGAAGGAGGGTGGATCACGAGATTAAACTCATTCCTGGCCCCATTCCTCTCGTTGCAGATCTATTCGATCAACTGAGCAATGCAAAATTTGTCACTAAACTGGATTTGAGGTCGGGGTATCAGCAAGTTAGAATTGCTGAGGGAGACGAACCAAAGACAACCTGTGTTACTCGGTATGGGGCTTTTGAATTGATTTTATGCCTTTTGTACCTTGATGAATCAGGTATTTCATGAATATCTCGAGAAGTTCGTGGTGATGTATCTAGACGACATTTTGGTTTATAATTCATCTCTGGAAGAACATGTGGAACACCTTCGACTGGTCTTCAACAAATTGCGCGAGAACCAACTCTACTTGAAGAGAGAAAAATGTGCCTTTGCCCAACAACGCATCAAGTTCTGGGGCCATATCATTGAGCATGGCCACATTCGGATGGATTTGGGGAAGGTGAAGGCGATCCAAGAATGGAAGACCCCCTTAAATGTGACGGAATTTAGGTCCTTTCTGGGACTAGCTAACTACTATCGTCGCTTTTTGGAGGGCTACTCACGAAGGGCTACACCTCTGACTGCTCTTTTGAAGAAGGGACGAGATTGGAACTGGTCTAAAGAATGCCAAGTGGCCTTCGACGATTTGAAACAGGCGATGATAAGTGACCCAGAACAAACTTGCTCTTCCGGATGGTTTGAAGCCCTTTGAGGTACAAAGGGATGCCTCAGATTTTTGTTTAGGGGAGTCCTATTGCAGGAAGGTCACCCAGTTGCATATGAGAGTCGTAAACTGAGCGACCCAGAGACAAGATACACAGCACAAGAAAAGGGTCTATTGGCAGTAATCCATTGCCTTAGGTTAGGGTCTGGAAACACTACTTATTGGGGTCCAAGTTTGTAGTGAAGACAGATAAGACTGCAGTGAGCCATTTTCTTACGCAGCCAAAGCTCCCCCGTACGGTGGCAGGAATTCTTGGCAGAGTTCGACTTTCACTTTGAATAGTTGACGGGTCGAACCAATCAAGTAGCAGATGCTCTTAGCCGGAAAGCAGAACTAGCAGCTTTCAAATACCTTTCCCACACCTCCGCCAGCCAAGTGGCAACCTCAGTGCGGGAACATATTAAGGAGAATTGGTCTAAAGATCCTACGGCTCAAGCCCTCCTGAATTTGGTGCGAGAAGGGAAGACCCGTCAGTTCTGGGTGGAGGACGGACTTTTTGATGACAAAAAGGAAAGGGGCACCGATTGTTTGTACCGAAGGTTGGAGATTTGAGGAAGGTACTCCTACGAGAATGTCATGACGGGCGGGTCATCCGGGCTGGGCTGGCAGAGGACTTTCTCCAGGAATCTATACACTTGACCCAGCCTTCGGGGAATACAAGTTCATGTTACGGAAAGTCAATACAGCGATTGCATTGTTTATGTGTCGATTTCCTCTTCTGAAACACCACATGGAAGTCTTGGCCGTAGGGTCTTTCTTCTCTTCTTGAAAGCCTGGAGCTGGACTTATTCTTCCTTCTTCCTGACTTGATTCACTTCACCGGCTGACTGACGTCTAAGATCCTCGAATTGTATTTCAAACAAGCAAAAGCAGGGAAGGGAGGGATCGACCCAATTTTTTTTCTGGTACATACAGCGCAGGTGAAAGAGCTAGCACGAAAGTAAGAGAATTTAGGTTGAATTCCTGCGACTAAGATAGCCGTTTTTGAATAACGCTCACATAATCCTAATTTTGAATAGTTTTTAAAGCAGCGGCCATACAGTCAAATTAAAACAAAACAAGAAATTCGCTGTACCAAGCCTTTATAAATATATATCCAGTTAAGGCAGTGACTGACGGATGTTCTTTCTCGCAATCAGGCTTACCAGGGCAATCCGCCCCACCCTCAGGTTGGTGAAGGAAAGAAGGAAGCATATTCTTGGGCAGAGGCCATCAAAGTCACATACAATACAGGATGAAAGCTGCGCTGCGAGCAAGTTCCCTTTCCCTTATAACCCTTTTTTAACTTTAACTAAAAAGCGATCTAGCAGCGCTCAGTTACAGTTAACAGGGAAGACAATCCCAAAGTCACTTAGGTTGGTCGGGCAGTACAAGATCAAACATAGTGGGGTAACCTAGTCTACTTAAAGTTGGAAAGGGTAGTTACCTGACAAAGAATATAAGAGGACATTTTTTAGAAACAGCCTACGGATAGAAAGAAGGGATACCTGAAACATTCTTCCTTTCCATCAAAGGCTGTAGCGATTGAGTAGAGAACCTTATTCAAACCTGATGCGGCCATTCAATCAATAAAATGCCAATACAGGTATCCTACCGATAAAAGTCGTCAATCCATTTTTATCCAATCCCAATCTCTTACTATAGAGTAAAGCAAAGACCTTAAATAGATCCTCCTGGAAAGATTAACTCGCTAAAATGCCTATAGGAACCAGTACACTGTGATAACTGAAGACAAACCAACGAAGGAAGGCAATCGGCTCCTTGCCTCTGTCTGTTCCTTACTGGGACATGAACCCTGAGGTCAATCTTTCCCTTTCTGCTCCTCATCTATTGGCCACAGCTACAGCTAGTTTGAATAGTGATAGCCCCTTGCCATGAAGAGGGCCCGATGGTGAAGCTGCTGCGCTTCTCTTCCTATGGTTTAGTGGCATTGGAACTGCTTTCCCTCTGCCTTCACGCTCCTTGTCAGTCATAGTTGTAACTGCTTGTCCTCTTTCTTTGTCGGGTTCGGGACTCTGAATCGATCAATCGAATGGGACAACTCCGATCCTCGGTCTGTGACTGACTCGCCCATTAAGCAAGCGGCTTTCTCTCCTCTGCCTAAGATTCGAGATTGTCATATAGTCATGTCGAATAGACGGATGAGAAAGAAAGACAAAGAAGCATCACAGCGAAAGCAGAACCAAAGGGAGATGGTGCTTCCTCTTACCCATCTGATGGACTCACTTCGGTCATAGAAGGAAGAAGTCCGATATGCTTTTCAAGGCAGCTTCTCCCAATCAACGAGTGGTTAGGGCCCTTGTAGTCCGTCCTTTCTTTGACCTACCTTGAATGCAATCGAATGCTATGAGTTTACTAGACTAGCTACTGTAAATTGCTATTCTAGCACATGTGCTTCTAATAACTGTCAATTAGAAAGTCTGGGACTTAAGGAATGGAATAGGCAGCTAGCCTGCTTTACTGCTTTTCGGCTTAGACTGATTTAGTGAAGTATGCCAATCGGGGCTTGCCTTGCTCTGACTCTGGCTCTAATGGATCTTCCTTTCACTCACTGAACACCTACCTAATCTACCCCTTTTTTTTTAATCGAAGGCTTGAAAGTCAATAGGATTAGACTCGCTGACAGGAAAGGTAAGGGCTTTTTTGGCTGCCTGATTTCTGACTTCTAGTTTAAACGAACCCTATGGCAGTAGTCCCTAACTCGCTTTCGGACGGAGCGTCCTTCAAAGAGCGGATTCTATTCCTTCTGTCCGTGGGTGTGGGACTAGTGCAATCATTCCCTTCCTCACAGCTCCTTCTTAGCAATTGAATCCACTACCGGTGTGTTCTAAGAGTTGGATAAAATCTTAGGATAATAAAGTAGGATATTCTCTAGTTAAAGTAGGAATGATTAAACCCCGGCTCGGCTGGAAGCATCCCACGGATCTTGCCAAAATGAGCACCGAGGGCGGGAAAGAAGGAAAAGTGAACCTCTTGCTTTGTTAGCAGCTACTTTGATCAACAGGAGCCCCCTTCTTATTATTAGTAAGATAGATAGCTTGAGCTGCGCGAAAGATTGACTGGAGAAAGTTCGCTAAGGCGCCCTTCCCTCACTGTGTCAATTTATGCTAGAGCACCAGCCTTTATCCCGCAAAAGATTAAGACAATGCAGTCCAGACCAGGAGGCAAGTCGAAGTTCCGTTCCTATTGAGGAAGAAAAACCATTAGTTAGAAAATGAATCTCATCTGTCGATTCCAAAGTCATTGATAGAGTCAAGTCAGGTTTGCTGTGAATCAAGCTTTCAATCAGTTCGCCTTCTGAGCCTATTGATTCAATTCCTAGAAAGCCCTTTTGTCCTCCTCCGCATCCTTCATTAAGTCTTACATAAAGAAGAGATAGATAGAATCGCAAAGAGTATGTTTGAAAGGGGGTAACTCTGGCGAGGAAAGAAACTCTTAATAAAAGGCCTACAGGCATGGTATTAGGGATTGATTACCTTTGCCCCTTAACTCCATAACCCCTTAACCGTTTAATAACAGCTAGAAAGCAGATAGTCTATCTGACTGATTTCTCGACCTAAAAGCAAGATCCAATTCCTTTCAAAGGAAAAAGAGGCTGCAAAGGATGCAGGAAGAAGACCCTTCTTCTCGACTTACGACAGTCAATCCGGGTTAAAGACCTGAGAATGCGATGCAGATCTAGCTAGCCTAATAGCAGAAGAATCGCCATGTGAAGCTTACGAGCTTGTGATGGGCATCGAGAAAGAAATGTATGAATGAATCTCTTGAGTTCGAATGCTTTGATGCTTTCTTACGGAAATGATTCTTAGAAAATCCATTCTCTGACCAAGGGCAAAAAATGGCGGATTCTGTCCATATAGGAAGAAGGGCTTCCCGGTCTGTGGGATCTTTCCCTTCTAGTATCCTAGCCCCTCCAACAATATAGGAGAGAGCTGCGCTTACTGACTCGATCTCTATCGCCACTGCTGGATGAAAAGAGAATTGACTAAGAGTAGTCTTCCCCTGGAATCTGGATATCCTTAAACAATTCAGGTTTCGTCTCGTCCTCGCCCTAACGAGTAGCTTGCCTTGAAGCTCTCAAATCAGACCATTCATCAGACAAAGGAGTAAGATCGCAGTTTGAATCTCCTGATGTCATAAACTGGGAAAAATCAAATGTTATATCCACGACTTGCCTGTGAAAAGCATATAGCTATTAATTTGTTTGAATATGGGACACCAACAGTGAAGGAAGGTTCCTCGGATAATTGGTACTTCTCTATGTTGACTGGGGAAGCCTCTCAATGTGCAACCTGACTTTGCTCAGCTAGTGCTACTCTTTCTTTTGGCCTGATCTCGTAAAGAAAGGAAGGCTCATGAATGACCAATCCCTGGAGGAAGACTATGATTCTGCTTCTGTCTGGTCGTACTAGGCCATTAAGGTCTCACTACTTATTATGTGAATCTTTGTATCCCCAAGGGAATCCCATGCATTGAGATAGCAGGTTGGATCATCATAAAACAAAATCATGGGTGCTCAATCAATGGAATGTTTGCTTTTAGATCTCTTCCAGTGCTTATCAAATCAAAATATCAGGTTTAGGTCGAAACAGAAATCAGGGATCAACCTGTGGACATGTTGCGCTGAACCTCTCTTCCTACCGCTAGGAGTGAAATAGATTGCGTGGCTGCCCGATCATGACGTAGTCCGAGATAGAAGATTGAGAAAAGCAGGGCAAGTGGGAGATGTTCCACGAGCTACTTGTTTGAAGTCTTTTTCCATATCTAGGTAAGAGAAAGACAGGAGAGACTTCCCAAGCATGGGTCTTTGATCGATGGAATGCTTGCTGTCAGCATCTGTTACTGGACATCTTGTTTTAAGCTCTGTTCCTAGCACCAAATCTTTCTTTCTTTGCTTTTCCTCTGTTCTTTGTTTGCCCTATCAGAATCAGTATCGGTTGATTCCTTCCCAAATGATGAGAGGAGGAGGCTTTTTTGTTCGCTTGCTTGCTGGCAAGCTCTATACCCGACCGAACATCTTATTACTTATACTTAAAAGTTGAATTGATTCTATAGCTTGAAGTCTCATCCTTTGAATCCTCTATTGAATTTGTTGTTCTAGACCCACCCCTCTTATCTTTTACCTGGATTTGGTGGAAAAAAAAGTCTGCCTTCGCAGAAGTTGGATCTGAGGATGGAAAAATAGAGTCCGCTATCCCGGAACCGGTTGCCCCCTTTTTGGGTCGAGGTAACGCGGGAGACCCATACATAACTATATTTTAACTGTTGGAAAGTAAGACAGATCTTTCCCCAGAGTGCCTTCCTTAAGCGTCTGGTGCCGCGGAGTCTGCAAGAGATGATCCAACCCCTTCTACCGCTTTCTGTTGCTCAATCGCCCACTTTAGATGAGACTAAAAAAACCAATCTTTCTTAGACTCTAATAAAGAAGAATCAGATTTTTCGGCAGAGACAGAAGGTGTATCCTCTAACTCTAAGGCAGACAATTAAGTGACATAAGTGGTCTCGTCCGTCTATAAGCATCTGATGAAGCAAAAGCCTAGTTCTAGGTAAAGCAAGCTCTCGCCTCAGGCATGGAAAGGAAAGAAAGGGGATTGCTTCAACCCATACAGGGCCTTTCTCAATTTACACACTTGTTTGCTGTTTTTAGTCTGTATATTACAACCAGGAGGCAACACCATATATACTGATTCTTGGAGATCTCCATGCAGAAACGCATTCTTCACATCAAACTGGTGCAAAGACCAGTCAAGATTCACCGCCAGAGATAGTAGAATACGAACCGTATTCATTTTGGCCACTGGTGCAAATGTCTCCATATAATCAATTCCGTAAGTTTGAGTATATCCCTTGGCGACAAGTCTTGCTTTGTACCGTTCAATGGTTCCATCCACTTTTTATTTAATGGTGAAGACCCATCTACATCCGACGGGTTTCTTCCCTTCAGGTAAGTCAACTACTTCCCACGTTGAGTTCTTTTGGAGAGACTGAATCTCTTCATTCATTGCTTCCTTCCATCTGGAATCTTTCAAGGCCTCCTGCACACTACTAGGAATAGATACAGCAGATAATTGATTCACAAATGAATCATTTTCCTTTGACAATCTATGATAAGACACAGAATTACTTATGGGATACTTAGGTTGCGAATTTAAGAACAGGTTCATAGTTTATTTTAGGTATTCCTCTTGTGACTCGGTTGGGTAGCACTTTTAGATGGGTTGGTTCAGAATTTACCTGAGACTCAGAAGTGGAACCGGCTTGAGAGAGCAATTGGTTAAACGGTACTTCGTGAAGGGGGGAAGCGGCTGGTGGTATCACTTCCATCTGATCCTGACTATTCTCATCCTCCAAAATGCGCCCATTTGCCTCATCTGGACACTTACCACTATTATCCAAGTTTCTACCACTTGTAAACGTGTCCAAAGGAGAGAAGTTGCCGCTTCGGGGGGGAAGATTTCCAAAGCTAGGCGCTGACGTGTACCAGACTGTACAACCAATGCCCAAGCAGACCAGAACCAGGAAACGCCAATAATTTACGTTATAATTAGTAACGACCTCCACCAAAACTTTAGAATAGCTCTCGTGGACCAAACCACGCAAACCTGACCCGAAAGCAGGGGCGTAGTGGCAAGGGTAAACTGACTTCCTCTTACCGAAGGACATATGTCAGGGAATCGAGAAAAGGTCTGTAGGGCATAGCTCGGTATTGAATGTGTGAATAGCAGGATCAATGACTTACTTATTCTCCACTGCTACGAATACTGCTATTCATTCCAAATGTCTTTCCTTGCCGGGAAAGAGAGAACAACCTATTCTATTCCAAAACAAAGGAGTTTCAACCCGAAACGCGAAAAAAGCAGATACGCTCTTGTCTCTTAAAATCGTATGTATTATCCATGGCGAGTGCTATCGTATATAAGAGAAAGGTTGTTTACTAAGTAATATAAGGCGTAAAGCCCTTGCTTTTGGTCAGCTGTTCCCAAGGAGTCTTTCAGAAGATGTGGCACAATTTGTTTTGTTTTTGTTAGAAAAGTCCTTCTTTCATTCAGTTAGTGTTTATAATAGGGCATGCAAATGCAAGATTTGAATTGGTATAAGAAGAGCACGCATTGGCAAACAGACTTCAAGTAGGGAAGGGAATGTCTTTGTTGAATCTGAATTGGATAAGTAACCAAGCAAAAACGGAAACGAAAACAAACATTGGAAAACTAGAATTTCGATAAGCCTTAGGCGAGCTCATAAGCCAGAAAGAGATGAGACAGCTAGTTTTTTAGATGGAATAAACGGGGTTAGGTTAAAGGACCTTTCAGTGGCCTCTAGAAGTCCAGTTTTCGGCTGTTCGTTAGCTTCTGAACCCGTAGGCTTTTTGTTACATTAACAAGATTTTCTCTAGAATAGAAAGCGCTACTCTCCTACCCCCTAGTCTGGGGCTTAGACATCAAGCAAGCTAGCCAATCTCCGTACTAACGGCGCAAGACTCACTTCGGGTTTACCGAACTTCCCCTGTATTCAGTCAGGCAAGAAGGTTTGCAGACGAAAGGGATGCGGATTCAGCCGGGGATCTGTAACCATAACCCTTTTTTGAAAAAAGAAGATCTTTCTCATTTGCGACCAGATTGCGACTGTACTTTACTTGCGCTTCCTTGCTCACTGCTCAAGGCCCTTAGGCGGAGCCCATGAATTCCATTCGATCGATCTGACCCCTTGCTTTCATGCCAGTACGGTCCCAATACCAATGCTTTGATTCAAGAAAGCCTTGGCAATATCATGCAAAATGCATTTGTTTATATAGTTGGATGGATGATAATAGGTTTCGCCATCCTCATAGCCGGAAGCCTGATTCACTCTCTTCCTATAACATGATAGTAAGACAATCTCTCCCCCCAAACCTTCCATTCATAGACATTCATAGAAAGAGTCTTCCTGAAAAGCTGCTTTTATTCGTTCTCTCTTACCACATTCATTCTCTTTACCAGCAAAGTTCATCCTATACGAAAGACTACACCGACCTTGGTTCGTAGCGTGCTTACAGCTACTCTTTAGTCTTTCAGCCTCCTTACCTGGATTTTGAAAAGCCTGACAAGCCCACCCCAACGTTCTAGCTGATGCTTCTGCTTGTCATTTTAGTACTTGGAATGTCTTTGGCTTCACGCTCCGCAACCTATCGGTCAAGTGTCTACGCTACTCACCTTTTTAATTGAGTGGCATTTGGGCCCATAGATGGAGTCATCCCATCAAATGCCTTTTCCTTAGCTTCTGCTTTCTGGCTTTCCGGAAGAGAGGTGGCATAAATCAGATGGCATTCCTGGTGGAAGCTTTGAAGGAATTGACTCTGGTACTATTGAATAAAGATAAAGAACTGCTCTTGGTCTACCCTTTATCACTAACCGCAGTTGTGCTAGAAGAAGCTATGGGTGGAAGGTTTGAATTTGACATTCAAGCTTTTATGTAAGGAATTACCGGAGAACTACAAATTGAATGTCCATCTTCGATTCATTTTGAAAATCATCCCAGATCTGACTCCATAGGAACGGAACTGAGACCCAGTTTGGGTGGAGCTTAGACCACTGGATCTCGTTTTTTGCTGCTTGAATGGCCGAGAGGTAAGTTCTTAGGAATCGATTGAATCACAGGAAAGATCAGATGGACCGAATGAGCTTCGAAATCAACAGTCTGGCAACTGCCTTGACTGGTCGAAAGAAGACGAGTTGCCCTTCTTCTCTTTGTCCAAGCATTCCCTTTGAGAAAGTCCCCGAGATCCTTTTCTTAGCAGGGGATTCGTGAACAACAGCAGCGTAAATGGAATAGCTTTTCTATCTAAATCATTTCCCGTTCGCCTGGTCTTTCTTCTTTAAAGAGCGGGGGATGCCCTCAGCGCCGAGGAACATGTACTAGGGTGTATGTGCGACTCGTTCAAATCGTGGGCTGGAACAAAAGAAAAGACACTTTTTTTCCACTATCCTTCATCAGTACGGATGAAAAGGATAGAATGGAAGAACCCCCTTCACTATCTAAAATAAAAAACTAAAAAAAGATCTATTATTTCTTTCTATTGTGTCTCAAATTTATGGTTTCCATTGCATTGGTGCAAATTCAATCACCTCCATTTGAAATTGAAAATGAGAAAGAATTTCCGCAAAAGATTATCCGTTAAACGGGGGAAATCTTATTTCAATTAACAGGCCGAAAAATGTTGCCCCTACTCTTCTTGCAAGAACGGACTAACAGGGTCAACTAATCAACTAATATTCATAATTCAATATCGTTACTGTATAGATAATCTCATTGGTGTGAAAGACCTATTACTGGAGAATGAATGGGGTAGAGCCAAAAAGTGTGAACTGTACAAGTTAACAATAGCATTGATTAACTGAAGGAAAGGGCTCCGGTGTATAGAGAAGACCTTACTGTTTAAAAAGTAACCATAGAAACGATGGAATCCACTATTTCTTTATCCATTTCTATTTACTGCTTGTTTTTTATGTTTTTGTTTGATACTTAGGATCAATACAATTTTTTTTTTTCTTTTTTTTTCCTTCGTTGAGACCGGGAAGGGTCAAATCAATCCAAAAGCATTTGTTAGAAGAGGTGTTTGCTTTGTCACCGCGAAAGCTTGAGGTTTTTCCAAAAGACCACCCCCAAGAGGTTTTTTCTCACAGCTTTTGTCTGCCCGACTTACCGGATTTGGATTTTGCTGTTCGCCCGGGACGATCTCGTTTTAATCGCTCTCGCGCGTATGTTAAGCGTTCATTTTGCGCATTCTTCTGTCTTTCTAGAGCAGTCGTTTGGGTTTCGAGCGGATCGCCGGGTGTTCTATGGCCGATTAGTTGGAGGGGGCAGGGGAATCAAGCTTTTCAAATTGGATCTGCCTGACTCCTTAAAAAAAATGTCCCGTACCAGTCTTTTGCGAAAGCTGGAATCCTTGGTGAGGGATAGGTACGTTTTTGACTTGGTTTCATCGTTTTTAGCAATACCTATTTTGGATAAAAAAGGAAAGGATTGGTCTACTGGGGCTGGGATACCACCCGCTGGGCTTATCACAATGGTCTTACTCAATTTTATGTTAGCCGATTTCGACCGGGAATTTCTAACCGCATACCCCGGTCTTTCTTATTCTCGCTACATTCATGAAGGTTTCGTGTCTTTTCCATTGATGAGTCTCGAAAGCCTTTCTCATTGTCAGTCAACTAAGTAGGCCGAAAAGGACATCCATAGACAGGGATTGAAGTCGATAGAGCCGTTCCTCCGCTGGAAGAATCGGGATAGCTCGCAGAGAAGAGACGAGGGTATTATTCTAAAATCAATGGATTCTTGTTCGTTCTTCTAGCATTTCAAAAGGTCTGCGTGAAAGAGGCATTCTCAAATGTGGTGAAAGGTCTGTGCCCTTCTTCTTCAGGTATGACTTTCCCAGCAAAACGGATCCTCGCCTATTTTCCTCTGTTGTTTTCGCTCCTGTCTGTAAGACCAACTAGCGCACTCGCATCTCTCTCTTGTGAGGCGTGAACCTTTCCTATCTCCTACCCTTCTATTCTAGTTACCCAATTCCTTCAAAGCCGCCGGCGAGGGGAACGAAGATGTGGAACTCTTTTCTCTTATAAATCTTCTTTGCAGGAGATGAGTTCAAACCCGGGAGAAATCCTCTTCCCTTAGTTTATGATAATCGATTGAGTAGTCATAGGAGCCGCATCAAAGGCAATGAAATTGTGTTGCGGAAATGAGTATGCTCTTGTGGGAAATTGACTGGTATTCAATCAATTAGGTAACTCTTACTTAAACAGCTTCGCTTACTTCCCCATCTCTCTCTCTCTCAATCTCATGAGTTCAAACCGGGGCAAGCGGTCCACGAGAATCTCTTCTCTTCCTTGCGTAGGCTCAGTAAAGTACTGATTACTGATTGGTGACAATGGTTCACAGACAGACTGCTGAGGCAATATAAAGATTGTTATCCCAATAGTCAATCTTCTTACTTCTCGTCTTTCTGGCTGCTCTCTCTTCCTAAACAGGAGGAGGAAGGGCTTTATGAACGTTACAGAATGAATGGTCAATGATAAAGAACCTTCCCTTTAGAGGAGGCAAAACAGTAAAGAAGGTAGAGCTCCGCACTAAGATTTCGCTACCAAAGCTTCGGAATTATGTTCTATTCCTTCTTGCGTCCGGAAAAATGAAACCTAACTCGCACTGCATGAAAGGACATAGCGCCTAATAGGGCATTCCTTGCCTTAGGGCACGATGTCGTCGTGTATATGTATATACCCGGAAACCCGGCTGGGCTAAAGAAGAGGAAGGAATATCCCTCTTTCGTGCCCTTGGGAACGTCGGCATTTTTCTCCTACTGTAGCTGCTACAGAAGACAAGCAATAGGAAATCAATCCCAATAAGCTACTTTTGAAAGGGAAGTGAAATTATTCAACGGCTTTCGATCTTCTTTTCCCCATATAGAGCCAAAGAAAAGACCTCCTCAGTCACAGAACCTGATATTCTATTTTATTATAAAGGGCGAATAAGGAACAAACCGGAATAAGAGGAAGAAGACCGTACCATGCGACTAGGAAGAGAAGAAAAGGATTACCTATAAAGTTCCCTAAGGGATAATCTAGATCTCATTCTTTAGTTTTTATGCCGGACAGCTAAAAAGAAAGAAGCGATTGGACTGACTGACCGATGACATTGGTATTGAGACCGGCTTGGAGGACTTTTCGAGGTGTTGATGACTGAGCAGCGGATCTTGCAACAGCCGATTCTCGGAAAGAGACGACCGACGATTTGGTAATCAATTGGTAAGCCTTACTAACTAGTTACCTCGGATTCGTTGCATCAATGAGAGTTAGCTGTTAATTGCAGACGATTTGCGGCATCAATCAAAAAAATATCTTATTAGCTTATTCTTATTCAAAAGGTCTTTCTATCAGTATTCAAGTCAAAAACTCCTAAATCAAGAGGCTAAATGAATGGAGGCGTAGCTGCGAGAGCTAGCTAGGGGATCTATACTATTGGGCTACCTTGCTAGGCACCTCTTATAAGTCACTTTCCTTCCTTACACTCTACGTTCTCGCTTTCTTTACGGACCAGAATCAGAACAAAGGGGAATGTGGTATTATCAGTCCTCCTATTCCATTCCAGTTGGCACTAGTAATGCCGCATCCCGCTCTTCCTTCTTATTGATAGCAAAGGGCCTTCTAATTAGCGTGTCGGCAAGATCCGAGATTCTATCTAGGGGATTTCCTGCTTACCCGCTACCCTTGAAAACAACCTTTTTGCCACCTTACGACTGAACTATTGGTGTCAAGGAACTGATTTCACTAGTATAGCATCGAAGACATGCCCATAAGAGGATGCTCCATCTGCTCTCAAAGCTGTCGTAAGGTAAGGTTTTTACGTAAGGTTTAGCGTAGCCCTTTAGCCTTTCGGAATAGTGAATCATAAAAGGTTGTTAGTTCGACTGCCACAGAAAGAGGGTACTATTGAATGTTCGAGAAGCACTTTGTTTGAGACCATGAATCTCTAGAATGGCTTGT
>JANQBM010857586.1:0-13500 GCA_025594535.1 Erythroxylum domingense | reverse complement strand
TTGTATAATACAATACCAATATAAAAAATATATGCTTCCTTAAACCAAGTTAAAATAACTTTTAAAATAAATAGTGGAAACATTATTATTTTCATAAATTTTCTTACATAACATAGTCCACCACTATTTTCTTTACCACACGGTACCCTAGACATCAGGTCACAGAGCTGGTTCTGCATCACTTACCTGTGATTGGTTAACCACTAGTTGAGCTAGTTCTACATCACTCACTTACAATTGGTTAACTTATATAAACCAGTAGTTATAGAGTAGGTTTTAAATTGCTTACTCGTAATAATTTTGGCTAGCACTATATATACCCAATATGTGCTTAAGGCCATTCACTGGATTACTAATAGACACAATGCCACTCGCTGTTAGTTACTGACATCCCCAGACATTGCCGTCCACAATCTGTAATACCATCAAGGCGTACCATAAGCTAAAAATTTATTTATTTTTACTACCTTAACTTTTGACATATAATTTAAACCACTTAGTAAATAAAAAGCAACTTATACATTTACAACTCATATTATTTTCGAAATCAATTATGGGAGGATTTTATGTTAATAACAGTAATTATAAAACTCATAATCATACAATTTAATTTAAAATCAAATGTCATCAATTCTTTTACATGGAATTTATTCATATAAAAAAATTAAAATACATTCATGATTTTGCAAATTTATTGCCAAACACACTCACTCGTTCTGTGCTCTCTATTTTACTACTCATTCATTATATATTACAGGTAATGTAAGTATATTAGATTTCTCATAATTCACAATGTTGTTCACTTGGTTTTGTTCCAATCCTCATTTTTTGATTTTAACTGTTACACAATTAGGACTAACTCAACTTATTTTTTCAGATCTTAATTCTTATCTACTAAAAATGAGAATATTAAATCAATACTTCATTTCAATTTGTTAGTTGAATCTTAAGGTTTAGTCCTTTTGACAATGAAATTTAGAAGAGAAAAAATTGGATTGACATAATATCTCAATCCTTTTAATGGTATATCTTTGATCAAGCTTAGTTGTTATTCAGAAGAGGCCCTTTTTCTTTTTTTCTATTTTCTAAGTTTCCTTATCCTAAGAATAAGTATACATTTATATAATAAAATTATTGTTCTTAACCTTTCTTTTCTATTTATAATCAAAGCTAGATATGAATTCCTTATATAGTATTGATATATAAAACCATTAGTTTATTAACATAAATATTTTTCTTCAGTATAAATGTAATAACTAAAGAACTAAGCTTTTATGTTTCATACCACCATGTCCTTAGGTTTGAAAATACAAATTGATTCTCCTATTTCAATTATCCCATTGAAAAATGAAAATGAAAAATTAAATAACTCATCGTGACACCATGACTACTACACAAATTAAAAATGTTCGCAAGGTTAACACACAATGCATAACAAATTAAACCCTAAAATATCATCCAAAACACTACTATCAACATCCCCACACTTAAACGTTTGCTTATCCTCAAGCAAACAAAACACAACACCTAACAAAAACAACCATACCATACAATAATGTGACAATGGCTATAATCTTCATGAACTAAATTTAATCTTAAACATAATCACTCAGTTGTGTCAAATCATTAACATGTAAAACATGTCCCTAAGGTCTTTGAACTAAATATACAACTAACTCAAGACCAAGCGTTAACCTATTTACCCTTTCAATTGTGTACATACATTAATAATTATTCAGTCCCTCAGACTCAGTAACTGTTCCTAGGTATAATTCCATGAAACTTTAAACCTATTGATTGAACCCAAGTTTTCTATATCATTCAGTGGTATTTTTATAGTTTTTGTTGTACCTTTCAGCTCTTTTTGTTGGATATTGTGCTTAATTTATTTCAAGAGTGCTTGTTTTGAATTAACATAGTTTGAGGGTAAAATTGTCATAATTAATTAGTAATTGCACTTACTTGGTTTATAGGACAATTGATATTGCAAACTATTGTTTTTCATTGCAGGACACTCAAGAAGTGGAGCCAAGAGTTAAGACCAAGAAATTGCTAAGCCAGAAAATCAAGGAAGCAGACCCTTCAGGACAAGTTAGCCGCGACGAACTCACCACAACAGTCCAAACCCTTTCGAGAAAATTTGGCCGCGGCGAACATATTACTTTGCCGCGGCGATACCTTCAAATTAATAGCTCAAACCTTTCGAGAAAAATTGATCGCGACGAATTCATCACTTCGCCGCGGTGAAAACTTCGAAGCAGCTACCTGAAACTTGAGCCATTTTTGGAAACCTCACTTACCCATACACATGACCTGACCCAAACATCATTGAAAAAACCTATCTTGGGATAAGTAGGAGAGAGGTGACAGAGACACCGAATTTTCACACTCTCCTTCATCTTTTCTCTGCCGAACAACTCTTACCTCCTCCATATTTTCTTCACTGTTAAACCTCTACCATAGGTGATTCAGATGCATTCCAAGTTGTGAAAGTTTCTGGGTTCAATGAGTGGCTAGGCAGTTCTTTTCCTCTTGAAGCTGCAGCAATGGCTGGAGTTCAATGGGCTGAAAAAAGGGAGTAGTATTATCCATAGTTTAGCTATGAATTTATACATCCTAAGTCTAGGATTTATGATTTGTAGATGAGCTATTTGATTATGGTTTTAATCAAATGTTAGATATTTGTTATGTGTAGGATGGATTGGTTTATGTAGAACTTTGAGCTTAAATGTATGAAGTTTCATATATGTTTATTTGAAATCTTCTTGATTCTCTCTTGTCTTACATGGTTGTGTTTAATGTTGAGATGATTTTAGATTCCAGTTGACCTATTGCATTTGGCTAATCCTATTACACACACTAAGAGCACTTAACAAGATTTTAAAAAATGGAGTCTCATTGATTAAGATCCTGGACTTAAAAAGTCTTTCAAAGTTTACATTTTAAAGCTTAATGTTTTTACTCTCACTTTAATCAATTTCGAACAATGATGGCCAAAACTCACTTTTAAGGTGACATTATTACTATTTAGTCTTTTGCATTTTTTTCATCCTTCAGTTTTCTATATCCCTAAAATCCAAAAACATTCGTTTTTACATTTAAATTGGTTCTACTAATCAGTTCAAAAATAAAAAATCCTTTTTTTCTCCAAATTAGTTTGCATAGTATGACATATAGGTTAACTTAGATTCAATAGTTTAGGTTCTGGTTAAGTGAACGACCCGAGGTTGCACCTTATAGTGCAATTCTTGGAATACTTTGATTCAGTCTCTAAGAGCTTATCGTACAAGGATGAATCAACACAGCGGCGAAGTTTGATTTGCTCTGTTCTTTAATTAGTTAGTTCATCTGTAGGAAAATGACTCGGACCAAAAACCCTGCCCCCTCCAGTGAACTTAACTCACTTGACAATGAGTTTACATTTAAGGAATTATATGAAAAAGATGATGCTAAATCTTTTATCAAAGAACGACCCTTTCTTCTAACCCCCCCGAATAACCCTTTTGTTCAACAACTCCATGCATCCTAACGCACTAGCTTTGTTAAGGATCGTACCTTAAGCGATGACAAATTTGTTCGACATTTTTATACATATGCTCAGATCCATAATCGCTTAGCCATTGCCTTTCGTGGCATTAGGGAGCCCCATGCCTTCACCACCTCCAACATCTGCCACCATTTGGATCTTTCTCCCTGTCGCAACTGTCATTTTAACCAGCTAATCGATAATTATCCTTTGGTCGATGTTGCTCACACCCTCTGTCAAAAGGGTGCAGATTCGCATTGCCTACGATATACTGAGCTATACCTTAAATGCTCCGAGTTACGACCAAAGGCTCGACCTTGGTTGCATCTAGTTTGTAGCAACATCGCTCCCACCACTCACCTAGCTAATGTCACCAAACGTCAAGCTCTATACATCTACCTCCTAATGACTGGCTGTCCAGTCAATATAGTTGATGCTATTGCCTCTGCCCTTTATGATTCCATCCAAACACCCAAACTAACAAACGCCATAGCCTTCTCTCACCTTGTTTCCGACATCTTCCATGCACACAACGTACTTGAATTTGATAATGATAGCTATTTTGAACTAGCCCACTCTTTCGATATGACCGCCTAAAACACCCTACCCTTGCACCACCATCCCTTCCTATACATGTATTTAATGTTGGTACAACCTCCGCAGTCAATGCACCTACTGATCAAAACCAGCCAGCTCGGGAAGTCCCTGCACTTGTCACCTTAGCAATCCTTACTACTAGGCTTGATGAGCTTTCTACTGATCTCAACCAACTCCGTCTCACTCTTTTGGGCGAGATCCAACACCGAATGAGTTGGGATGCCATATATGATTGGGATATGCATTTATCGTCGCCGCATATATGCTCTGCTGGCTAAACCTCTCCAATTCCAATTGCCCTCTGATGAGGATGATCCATGGCATGACGCTGACACATTTGGGGAGGGCACGTCTGGAGCAGGTCCATTTGGGTTTGGACAGTCTAGGTTCGTAGCTGATTCCCATACAGATCAATCTTAATTCATTTATATTTTGTCTAGTCGTTTTATCTTTGAGTCTCTATATTTTTCATCTTGAGTTTCCCTAGATACTAGTTAACTTTTCTGATGTATTTTTCTTGGTTGATCTACCTTGTGCAGAATTTTGTATTTATTTCATTGGCTATTGAGCTATTGTAAATTCATTCATCTACTATTTATCATCTGCTCTACATGATTGTGCTTTAATTCTTTCAATCTTGCGGACATTATTATGTTTAAGTGTGGGAGAGGAAACCAAACAGTTTATTCATGCAACATTTTGGCCACTTAAGTGTCATTTGTGTGTTATTTTTTAAGTTTTGAAATTGGTCCTTGAAGTGAAATTGTAATTGCATGCATTTTGTCTATCTTCTCCACGTTTCTACCATCTTTCGCTGCAGCGACAATTTTTCCAACTTTTTACTTTGCTGCGGCCAACACTTAAACATTTGTTTCTGCCACTTTTCGCCGCGGCTAAAATTTTCTTAGACAAACTTTGCCGCGGCTAACTTTTCACTTCGTCGCACCCACCAGTTAAATAATTCTCCCACAATAAGTTCTTAATACTACTGTGATTGAAAAGTTTTGAAAAATTCAAAGTTTTAATATGCTTTTGGAAAACTATCCATGCTTTTAACTGTTAGTTGAATTTTTACTAATTCCATTTTTAATGTTTTCAATAAGAAGTAAGTGAGGGTACGTTAAGGAAGGTGCGCTATTCGTATTTTTTTAAACCTTGAGATTGTTTAATTGAGACACTAACTTTGTTGGAAGCATATTTGGGCCTAAATTCTTTCATTTGTGTGTGTCTGCTTAATTTTATATCTCTCTAGAACTTGTTTTAACTCTTAATCAAGGCTTGATGAACTAAATTTTGTGAAAATGAAAGAGGTGTTCATTGCAAAACCTTTCTCACCCAAACACAAACCCTATACACTTTACCATTGCTAGCCCCCCTTGAGCCATCTTTTTGAGTGTATGCACATTTTTATAAACTGATGTAAATATTTTCATCTCCAGTTTTCTCAGTTTAAGTTTTTTTTAAGTAGGATTCATAGGTTGAGTTCAAAAAACAAAAGGGCAATAGCAAAAGCAGTGTCTTTTACCAGACCAGTATGATGGTGTGCTACTACTATAGTTCAGCAAAGAATAAACAGTGAGAACTTTGGTACTTCAAATGCACCGTTTTTAAGTTTCCTAAGTAGTTCCTTCTAATATTTGAGGAATCTAGTTTGAGTCTAATTATGAAATTTGTCCTTTACATCTGTTTTGCAGTATAGTATGAAAAAAAGTTGCTATGTTAGAATTTTAAATATTTTCTTTGGAATAGCTGACACTCATTTCATGAGATAATAATTGTGATGCATGTCACTCATCTTGTTTCTTTTATTCCATCCATCTCACTTGGCCTTCATTCATCATTACAACCTTGAAAGTCCTCTTGATTTGCAAAATTATAGTTCTTATGGTAGAGAGGTAGAACTATCACAAACTTATGGTAGAGAATGAATTAAGCAGATTTTAGATTGGAATTGCCCCAAAACAAGTGAGTTGAGAGTTAAGAAGTTTTCCCTGAGATAAGTCTCTTTTGCTCAATCTTTCGGCTTAAATACTTGTAGTGTTGATCCTCTTAGCATTCTTTCAGCCTACTTTAGTTGATTTCTGAGAAAATGATTTAATTAATTTTTTTCTCTCTTTTTTAAGTATGGTTAGTATTTCCTTTTGCACTTGTATTCCTTTGACTTTTATGAGCTTTGTCCAAGAGTACAAAGGTCTAAGTGTGGGAGAATTTGGTTGAACCCAAGTTTTCTATATTATTCAGTGGTATTTTTATAGTTTTTGTTGTACCTTTCGGCTCTTTTTATTAGATATTGAGCTTAATTTATTTCAAGAGTGTTTTTTTTGAATTAACATAGTATGAGGGTAAAATTGTCATAATTAATTAGTAATTGCACTTGGTTTATAGGACAATTGATATTGCAAACTATTGTTTTTCATTACAGGACACTCAAGAAGTGAAGCCAAGAGTGAAGACCACTAAGAGCACTGAACGGGATTTTAAAAAATGGAGTCTCATTGATTAAGATCCTGGACTTGAAGAGTCTTTCAAGGTTTACATTTTAAAGCTTAGTGGTTTCTACTCTCACTTTAATCAATTTCGAACAATGATGGCCAAAACTCACTTTTAAGGGGACATTATCACTATTTAGTCTTTTGTGTTTTCTTCATCCTTCAGTTTTCTATATCCTTAAAATCCAAAAACATTCTTTTTTACATTTAAATTGGTTTTACCAATCAGTTCGAAAATCAAAAACCCTTTTTTTTCTCCAAATTAGCTTGCATTGCATGACATATAGGTTAACATAGATTCAATTGTTTAGGTTCTGGTTAAGTGAATCACTTGAGGTTACACCCTATAGTGCAATTCTTGGAATACTTTGATTCAGCCTCTAAGAGCTTATCGTACAAGGATGAATCACTATCATAAGTCCGGTAGGTTTTTATTTAAACACACAATTTTTATTGTTTATTCTTTATTTATTTGTTTATTATTATTTCGGGACTTAGCCTTTTACTCAGAGGCAAACATTTGTGATGAATGCCGATCCGCTTACTCGACTAAGTCAATTGTTAACAGCTTGGTTGAAACGTCATTATAGCCTTTTTACGCGAAGGCACACATTTGTGATGTGTGTCAATCTGGTTACTCAGCTACATCACGTTTTCAATTGGCTACTAGCTCTATTCATAACCCAAATGTTAGCAGAATAGTGATTTATTGAATTAAAATTTTTTTATTACCTTCCTTATTGCTTGTAGCTATTTGTTTCCTTGAAAAAAAACTAGTTGAGCTACTTAACCTAAAAGGCCTCAAATTATGAATGAATGCAACGATCTGTCGGGTGTTAAATTTCCTCTAAGTCTTAATTAGGCTGTATAATTATCCAAAGGCCCCCTAATTCACTAATTTCATAGGCTAATGATTGTTCACAACCCAATAGATTATGTTCAAAATTTTAAAAAATTCACTCAAATTGAGCTATTGACGTATTCACACACTTCACATTATGCAACCTAATACTATCATGCGGTATGCAAAATTCACATACAAAAGAAAAACACAGAATCCCTCCCCACACTTGAACAACACATTGTCTTTAATGTGAGAAGGAACACACAAGACACATACATAAACTAAATGTGCAAACAGAAATTAAAATAATAGAGAACAGATAAAATTAATGATAAAAAAATAATAAAAATAATAAAAAATAAACACAAAAAATAAAATAAAACTGGAGAAAAAGTTTGGGCTAGATTTGGATCCTAAGGAGATGGAGGTGGTGATGGTATGGTAGGTGGTAATTGAATATCCTGAGCTTCGAAATACTGATGGAGTCAGCGTATTTCTCAGCTTTGGCGTCTTTGTGTACGTATCACTTCCTTTAATGTTTTTTTAGTTTCAGATATCACATCCAAAATTGTTGTCCAGCGTTGGTCCTTTTCTTCCTCTTCTTCCGATTCCTCGCTAGTTGATGCTTCCTGTGCCTGCATAGGTGGTGCAGAGCTCGAGCTTGTCTAGCCTGTCCTGGTCGCACATATGTCTTTTCATTTATTTCCTGCAGACTCATGTTAGTGGAGTGAATGATTTCTGCCTGAAATAGATGATGGTGTTCAAGGAACTCAGGCAGTGCACTGTTAACCCCCTCCGATCCACACCAAAATGCTCTGCGATGATGGAAACCAGGTACCTCTTTCTAAGATGGTTGCTCTACTTTCGTGGAACTGCAGCAAGAGCACTTAGCACATACATGGATATGCAGACTGAGATACTATGGTCTATGCACTACAGTATGAACAGTTCCTTAGTTGAACACTTGTTGGTCTCTGATTTGTCAAAGACCAACTAGCACATAAATTTATGCAACAACAAGTGTTCATAGGACCAGATAATATTGTTGTGGGAATATTTGGCATAAAACGCTTAATTCTAGTTAGCTCATACTAGTATTGGGAGGGACGAAAGACATCATGTTGGTCAAAAATGGTGGATTTGGGGAATCCGCATATGTTGCACTTAATCTCTACCGTTAACTCATATGCTCGCCCCTTAATCTAAACCATAATTCCTTAGTGTTCATGGGGTCAAAGATCAGGGACTTGAAAAATTCTAGGGTGAGCTCTTCATAAACGAGGAATTGGAATCTAATAAATTGCCCTTACTGGATCCGCTCTGCTAAGTTCCCTACCCACTCACGTACTTTTATTCTGTCTAATGTATCAAAATCAAAATGTTTAGGCATAACAATTTGCCTAGAATGAAGGGAACAAAAACAAATACCTTCTTTCTCGATGTAAATGGGAAATGAAGCTCCAAAGTCCACTGCTCGGTTTTGTCTCCTCTATCCCACGACTTGTTGTGCTCCGTAAGCTCCCGTCGAGCAGTTTACTTGATACGAGGCATAATTGGGTTAAAATTGGAATGATTTAGAGATTGCAAAAAATTTTAGAGAGAAGTGAGATTGTTTGAAGGTTGGAATTCTAGAGAGATAAAGTAAAAATGAAAGTGAAGGTGAAAGTTAAGTAAGAATCGAATAAATAGGTGGTAAAAAGGGTAAAATGGTAAAGTTGTCATTTAAAAATTGTTTCCTTCCCTTTTTGCACGTAGTCGCAGGCCACAATCGTGGCTTGCAATGTACCACTAAAGGGAGTCCCTATCGCAGGCCACAATCATGACCTAACAGGTCACGTTCGTGGCCAGTGCCTATATGATAGATCACGATCGTAGCTAGTGCCTATATCCTGACACCGAGACCTTCTTCTCCCAATTCTTTTCTTTTCTCAATTTATAATTCTTCACTTCTCTCAATACGCTTGCGTACTTTTCCCTATGATTCCGAAATCCTATTCCTCTTTTTTCTTTTATTGAACCAAAACACGAATGAACCTAACTATGAAACTCAACTAATCTAACAAGATTAAACATCAAACTAAATTTTCCATGGGTTACCTCCCATACAACACTTCTTTTAAGGTCGGTAGCTCGATGCTCCTTGTAAAGCTCACGATGGTTAGAATGACTGATTTGATGATAACTTCGTTATTAATCTCAAAGTCTGAATATTTGCTACATATTGCGACTGCCACCTTCTTTGGAATTTTCTTTGCCTCGCCTTCTCCTTCGCGAGCGCTTTTTCTAGAAAGCATTTGTAGGATACTCAATGTCTTCCCATTCTCCTCAAGGTTCAGGTTTGTTGTGATCCACTGGAGTTGAAGGAGCTTTTTACTCTCTAATAGTCACTTTGAAGGTCAATTGCTGCTTCCCTACTTGTAGAGTTAGTTAGGCCCCATCCACATCAATCATTGAGCGTATAGTGGCTAAAAACGGTCGAACAAGAATCATCAGGGTATCCTCTTCTTCTTTGATATCCAAAATATAGAAATATGTGGGAAAGATAAAATTATCAATCTTGACCGGCACATCTTGTATGATTCCCTTCGGTCTTAGTGAAGTCCTATCAGTCGTCTTAACCAAAAACTTTATGGGTGCTAACTCTTTTAACCCCAATTTAAGACTGAAAGTGTAGGGCATCACATTTATACTTATGCCTAAAATTGTGAATGCCCTATCTATGATGATCTTGTTGACATTGTAAGGGATGAGAAAGTCCCCTAGATCATCCTTCTTCACTATGTTGGGGGTGTCTTCTATTATCCGCTCCATCCCCTTCTCTGTGACAGACTTTTGTAATTTCAGTTTAGAACATATTCATTTTTTAACTTCCTCGATTTTGTTTAGCTAAATTTCTTGTAACATTCCTGCTGTCCTCCTAGCATATAATTCCTTTTGAGCAAAGAATTGGTGCGGGAATACCCGTTGAGTTACGTGCACCAATTTGCTCACAGTTTCATTTAGAAGGTCGTCTTTGACTACTTAAACTTCTCCTTTGTCTACCTCTTCCAGCTCCTTGTCCTGAGTTTGGCTTACAACCATGATACGCTCCATCGAGTTTGACTCAGTATTACTTGGAAGAGTTCTAGCATTCTGAGTTGACACTGCTTCCACAAGCTGCCCCACTTGGACTTCTAAGTTGTGAATAAATGAAGCATAATTATTTGTGACTTGCTCGAATTTACTCTCGATCCTCTTCTGTGCTTCCTTCATTCCTCCTATCTTATCCAAAATTCTGTCCAATTTTGAATTCATCAAGCTTGTTTTATCTTGTTGGAAGCTTGATTATCCTTGGGGTTTGAACTGCCCTCCATTGTTATTGCTAGACTAAGAGAAGTTTTGGTGATTCTTCCACCCAGGGTTATATTTGTTAGAATAGGGATTAATACCCCCTCCATGTCCAAATTGGGATCCCATATAATGAACTTGCTCTGGGTTGTCTTCTCTCATCAAATAACAGTCCACCGTATTATGATCCTACTCACTGTATAGATCGCACTTTAATTGTTCAGCTTTTACCGTAGTTCAAGAAGATGCCTTCATATTACTAAGTTGTTATGTCAAGTTGTCGATCTTAGCTTGCATTTATGTTATTTGATCGATAGGGACAAATCCCTTCTGCTCCCTGAAGTTAGTAGGTTGCCTATTAACTTCACTAGCCCATAAGCAGCTATTACTAGCTATCTCCTTTATTAATTCCTCTGCTTCATCGACCGTCTTTCTCATTAAAGATCCTCCCAACACTGCATTAATGGTGCCTCTAGTCTGTGGGTTTACTCTGTTATAAAATGTCTACAGTAAGAACTTCTTAGGTAGATTGTGTTGTGGGCATCTCCTCTACAAATCGTTGTAATGCTCCTATAATAGACTCCCCGTCACTTTGTTGAAAATTTTTAATTTCCTTAATAATTTTAGTGGTATTTGTTAGCGAGAAGTACTTATCTAAGAAAGAGCACACTAGCTGGTCCCATGTCGTAACGTTGGCAGGGCTTAGTGAATGGTACCAAGCCTTCGCTCTATCCCTAAGCGTAAAGGGAAACAGTCTAATTCTCACTAGTTCTTCCGACATCTAGTGATATAGAAAATTATCATAGATCTTGAGAAAACTCACGATGTGGGCATTCGAGTCTTCATTTAGAAGTCTATAGAATTGGACGTTATATTGAAGCATGTTTAGGAGGGCTGGCTTAATTTCAAAAGAGACCAATTGAACAGGCAGTCTAGCCACTCCTTGGTTTGCAGGATTCTACCCTAGCCTCATAAAATCCATGAGATTCCTCTGTTGTTTCCTACCAGGGTTGACTTCTTGATCCATGTTTCTTTGGAACTCCTCGGCCATTTGTGCTTTCTCGAACTCTTCTTCTTCTTCTTCTCGTTGAGCCTTCCTAAGGGGTTCGTTCTAAACGTGTTATGTCTAAATCTAAAGTCTTAATTTCATGACTCGAGCCTCTTGTGACTCTTGTGTTCATGCAAGAACACAATTCTACGTAAAACTATGAAAAATAAAAACCAAAATTAAAAGCTATCCTAATGCCTTAAACTGTAGAACTAAGTTGCCTTCCTCGGTAACGGTGCCAAAAACTTGTTCGCAAGGTTATGCACGTGCTAAGTTTTACTATTTAAAATGTCGGTAAATTCTGCAAGCGCACTGGTCATTTGCATAGTACCTAAGGTGTCGATCCAACGAGGAAGGGAACTATTCCTAAAATCTAACGGCAGCTAAGTCTGCAAACTTAAATTAACAACTACTGAAAAAATTTAAATCAATTTAGATTCAAATACAAGAAATTAAGCACCCAAAAGAACAAACAAAAGCAAACTCACATAAATAATCTGAATTTCAACCTAGAAGCGACCAATTGAGAAAAAGGGGGAATCTATTCGAAATTAAAGAAAATTTATCCAATTATGAAATTTTCGATTTAATGTGCCTAGACGATCCTAGGGTGAATTACTCTCTCTTGAGTTATAATTCTTAACCCTAATTAATAATCCCTAATTCAAATTATGGAAATTGTGATCTCTCGATCCACAATTTATCCAAAACCTAAATTAGTTCTAATGTTGTCTATTAACCTACTGGGAATCTGTGCTCGATCTCTCCTTACACAACTCTATCAGTTTGATTCAATTCTCTACCTATCGATTTACCTAACTCTCGTTAACCTAAATCGATGATTTTCACCAGATCACCCTCTTAGTTTATTGCCCAGTTATGAAGAATCAAATTGAATCATAATAAGTCAAAATAAAACGCAATCAAATCAATTTTATTGATCTCAAGAATAAATAACCCTGAAGGTGAGTTTAGACAGAAAAATCAACACTCAATGATAATTAATTCTTATCAATCTCAAATCCCGTACATCAATGAAATCGAAATAAAAACTAGAAAATATTGTCAAAATGGATCTCGGAGTCACGACTGCGGAATCCACCTGTTCCGGGAAGTACATTGTGTCAAGCATGTCTCCGTGCCTCTCTTCCTTCGTCTCCTTCCTCAATCGATTGATCTCTAACTAGGTTTTTCCTCAAAATTTTGGTAGAATCTCACGTTTGTACAACAATCTCGGCTCTGAAATCTCCTCTAGTGGCTGCTATGTATTGTTCAATTTATTTGGTAGCAACTCTAGGTCAAACTCAGGGTTGAAACGGTCCAAAAAATCACCCAAAATTGAGTTTTTGTGTCAACCCGACACAGGGCATGATCGTGGTGGCAAGCACTTTTTTCTTTTTGTCACGATCGTGGCCTAAATTGCACGATGGTCACTTATGATTTACGATTGTGGCCCATAATGCAAGATCATGGCCTATATGTTTTGGCCCAAAACTCTTTAACTCTTCACTGTTCTTCCCTGTTTACCCTGCAGCACTAGTGTAACACCCCAACTCCCGCTGAACCCGAACCCGATATCGATGGTGATACCTGGATCCGTGTCCCGCGAGGGTGGCGTGTCACATCACTTAACACTTAACACTGATCATTCACTAAACAAAGTCGGTAT
>JANQBM010857571.1:0-13501 GCA_025594535.1 Erythroxylum domingense | reverse complement strand
TATTCTAACTAACAGGAAATTAGCAAACTAATCCTCAAAATAAATAAAACCTGCTTAATGCGAACCGGGGTCCAACAGCTAGGCACCCTCGTGGGCAAAACAACCTGTTGGTGTGATCGCTGGGCATCTTCGGTGATGGCAAGGTGGCTATGCATCTTTGGTGGGAAAAACAACCCGTTGGGCACCTTGGTGGGCAAAACAGCGCGTTGACATGATCATTAGGCACTTTCAGTGGGAAAAATAGCACGTTGGCACACCTTTATTGAGCGAAACAGTTCGTTGGCACAGTCATTAGGTACATTTGGTGGAAAAAACAGGGTGATGGTGCAACTTTGATGGGAAAACAGCCCGTTGGCAAAGTCACTAAGCACCTTTTGTGGGAAAAACAGTCAGATGGCACACCTTCAGCGGGATAAAAAAGCCCATTGGCACACCTTCGGTGGGCAAAACATCCCGTTATGCACCTTCGGTGGGTAAAACTGCCTGATTGCACTTTCGCTAGGCACTATCGACGGGCAAAACAACCCTTTGGCACTGCTGTTGTTCCCTTTAAATGGGAAAAACAGCTCATTGGGCACATTCGGTGGGGAGAAAGCACATTGACACGGCCGCTAGGCCCCATTGGTGGGCAAACCAAACTGTTGACACGACCGCTAGTCCCCTTCAATGGGAAAAACAACCCATTGGGCGCTTTTAATGAATAAAACAACTTGTTGGCATGATTGGTAGGCCCTTTTAGTGGGCAAAATAGCCTATTTGCATGGTTTTTATATACCCTCGATGGGAAAAATAGCCTATTGGCACGATCGTTAGGCATCTTCGGTGGGCAAAATAGCCTGTTAGCACGATCGCTAGGCACCTTTGATGGGTAAAATAGCCTGTTGGCATGGTTGCTTTGCACATTCGACGGGCAAAATAGCCCATTGGCACGGTTGGTAGGCACCATCGATGGGTAAAACAACCCGTTGAAATGGTCACTAGGCACCAGCGGCGGGAAAAAACAGTCTGCTGGCAAGGTCGCTTGGTACTTTGGTAGGCAAAAAGGCTTACTAGCACTACTTCTAGGCACCGTCGATGGGAAAAATAGCCCATTGGAATGGTTGTTAGGCACCTTTGGTAGGGAAATCAATCCATTGGCATGACCGCTAGCCCCTTCGGTGGGAAAAACAACTCATTGGGCACCTTTAGTGGGCAAAACAGCTTGTTAGGACGGTCGTTAGGCCCCTTTGATGTGTAAAATAGCCTGTTGGCACCATCGCTAGGCACTATCAGTGGGAAAAATAACCTTTTGGCACAACCACTATTCACCCTAGGCAAGAAAAACATCTCATTGGGCACCTTTCGTGGGCAAAACAACCCAATCTCACAGTCGCTAGGCCTTTTCGGTGGGTAGGGAAAAACAGCTTGTTGGGCACCATCAGTGGGTAAAACAACCCATTGGCACGATCGTTAGGCACCTTTGGTGGGAAAAACAACAAGTTAGGCACCTTCAGTAGGCAAAACAGTTTGTTGGTACCGTCGTTAGGCATCTTCGGTGGGCAAAACAACCCTTTGGCATGGTCCGTAAGCACTTCGATGGGAAAATAAGCTCGTTGGTAGGGTGGCTAGGCACATTTAGTGGGAAAAAGAGCCCATTGACACGGTCGCTAAGCTCCCTTAGTAGGCAAAGTAGCCCGTTGACACAGTTGGTAGGCACCATCGATGGGTAAAACAACTCGTTGGCATGGTCACTAGGCACCATCGGTGAGAAAAAATAGTCTGCTGCTAAGGGCGCTAGGTAGTTTGGTGGGCAAAATAGAATATTGGCACGATTTCTAGGCACCGTCAATGGGAAAAATAGCCCATTGGGACGATCGTTAGGCACCTTTGGTAGGGAGAACAACCTATTGGCATCACCGCTAGGCCCCTTCGATGGGAAAAACATCTCATTGGGCACCTTTGGTGGGAAAAACATCCCATTAGGATGGTCATTAGGCCCTTTTGATGTGTAAAATAGCTCGTTGGCACCATTGCTAGGCACTATTCATAGGAAAAACAACCCATTGGCATGGCCACTGTTCCCTTTAGGTAGGAAAAATAGCTCATTGGGCACCTTCGGTGGGCTAAAGAGCCCAATGGCACGGTCGTTAGGTGCCTTTGTTGGGTAAAACAATCCGTTGGCACGGCCTCTAGGCCCCTTCGGTGGGCAAAACAGCCCATTGGCACAATCGCTAGGTACCTTCGGTGGGTAAAACAACCCGTTGGCACTGTCGCTAGGCACCTTCGATGGGAAAACAACTCGTTAGCACACCATTGGTTAGCAAAACAGTTCGTTGACACGGACGCTAGGCACCATCGGCGGGCAAAACAGCCTATTGGCCACCTTATGTGGGCAAAAGAACTCATTGGCACAATTGTTAGGCACCTTCGGTAGGAAAACAACATGTTGGGCACCATCGGTAGGTTAAACAATCCATTGGCACGGTCATTAGGCACCTTTGGTGGGAAAAGAAGTTAGTTGAGCAACTTTGGTGTGCAAAACAACCCGTTGGCATGGTCGCTAGGCACCATCAGTGGGCAAAACAATCCTTTGGCATGGTCCCTAGGCACCTTTGATGGGAAAAAAAGCCCGTTGGCAAGTTGCCTATGTTTATTTAGTGGGAAAAATAGCCCATTAGGCATCCTCGTTGACCAAAACAACCTGTAGGCATGGTCGTCGCATGCCTTTAGTAGGAAAAACAACCCATTAGCATACCTTCATTGGGCAAAACAACCCGTTGGACATGATCGATGCGTTAAACAGCCTGTCGGCACGGTCGATAGGTACCCTCAGTGGGTAAAATAGCACGTTGGTAGGGTCGCTAAGAACCCTCCATGGGGAAAACAATCTATTGGCATGGTCATTAGGCATCTTCGGTGGGCAAAATAGCCCGTTGGCACAGTAGCTAGGCACCTTTGGCCGGAAAAAAGGCCCGTTGGCATGGTGGGTAGGCATCCTCAGTGGGAGAAACAACCTATTAGGCACCTTTGGTGAGCAACACAGCCTGTTGGCACAGTCACTGGGCATCTTCGGTGGGAAAACAGCCAGTAGGGAGTCTTTGATGGGCAAAACAACTCATTGGCATAGTTGTTAGGCAACTTCGGTGGACAAAACAACTCACAGATAGGGTTACTAGGCACATTTGATGAAAAAAGACAGCCAACCCGTTGACACACCATCTGTGGGCAAAACAGTTCATTGGTATGGTCGCTAGGCACCATTGGTGGGCAAAACAACCCGTTGGCATGGTGACTAGGCACCTTTGGTGGGTAAAACAACCCATTGGTCTCCTTCAGTGGGTAAAATAGCTCATTGGCACAGTTGCATGACACTTTTGGTAGGAAAAATAGCCAGCTGGGCATCTTTGGTTGGCAATGCAGCCCGTTGGCATAGTTACTAGGCATATTTGATGGAAAAAATAGTCCATTAGCATGCCTTCGATTGGTAAATTAGTCCGTTGGTATGATCGCTAGGCATATTTGTTACAAAAATATAGCCCGTTGGCATATCTTTGGAGGGTAAAACAGCCTATTGGGTAACTTCGGTGGGTAAAACTGCCCAATGCCACTTTTGCTAAACACTATTGATGGGCAAAACAACCTTTTGCCAAGGTCGTTGTTCCCCTTAGGTGGGAAAAACAGCTCATTGGGCACCTTCGATGAGGAAAATAGCCCATTGGCAACGTCGTTAGGCATCTTTGGTGGGCAAAACAACCCATTGGCACGACCGCTAGGCCCCTTTGGTGGGAAAAATAACCCATTGGGCACCTTTGGTAGGTATAACAACCTGTTGGCTTTTTGACTTGGCCCCTTCAATGGTAAAGACAACCCATTGGTCACCTTCGGTAGGTAAAACAACCTTTTCGCACCATCGCTAGGCCCCTTCGGTGGGCAAAACAATCCTTTGGCAAGGTGGCTAGAAACTTTGGTAGGAAAAACAACCTATTGGCATGGTTTCCAGGCACCCTCGATGGGAAAAGTAACCCATTGGCACGGTCGTTAGGCACCTTTGATTGGAAAAAACAACCCGTTGGCTCAATCACTAGGCCCTTTTGGTGGGAAAAACAACTCATTAGGTACCTTCAGTGGGTAAAATAATCTGTTGGCATGGTTGCTAGGCACCTTCGATCGGTGAAATAGCCCGTTGGGAAGGTCGCTAAGCACATTTGGTAGGGAAAGAGCCCATTGACATGGTCCCTAGGCTCCCTCGGTGGGCAAAACATCCCTTCAACAGGGCTGCTAGACATCATCGGTGGGTCAAATAGCCTGTTGGCACAGTCGCTAGGCACCATCGGTGGGAAAAATAGTCCATTGGCTAACCTTCGATAGGTAACAAATTATGTTAGCATGGTCGCCAGACACCATCGGTGGCTAAAACAATCTGTTGGCATGGTCGCTAGGCACATTCGGTGTGCAAAACAGCCCATTGGACACCATCGACAGACAAAACAGCTAGTTGGGTACCTTTAGTGGGCAAAATAGTTTGTTGACACAGACACTAGGCACAGTTTGTGGGGTCGCTAGGCACATTTGGTGGGAAAAGAGCCTATTCGCACTGTCATTAGGCACCTTCGAGGGGCAAAACAACAAGTTGACAAGGTTGCTAGGCCCTTTCGGTGGGAAAACCACTCATTTGGCATCTTCGGTGGGCAAAATAGCCTGTTAGCACAGTGGCTAGGCACCTTTGATGGGTAAAATATCTTATTGGCAAGGTCGCTAGGCACATTCAGTGGGAAAAAGGGCCCATTGGCAAGGTTGATAGGCTCCCTTAGTGGGCAAAATAGCTAGTTGGCATAGTTGCTAAGCACCATCGATGGGTAAAATAGGTCATTAACACGGTCTTTAGGTGCCATTGGTTCAAACAATAGCCCGTTGGCATACCTTCGGTAGGCAATAGATTTTGTTGGCACGGTTTCTAGGCACCATCACTGGGCAAAACAACCCATTGGCATGGTCGGTGAGAAAAATAGCCCACTGGGCACCTTCGGCAGGTAAAACTGCTAGTTGGGTACCTTTGGTAGGCAAAACAACACGTTGACATGGACAGTAGGTACTTCGGTGGGAAAAAAACTTGTTGGCACACCTTTGGTGGGCAAAACAGTCCGTTGGCATGGTCGCTAGACACCTTGGGCACCTCTGATTTGCAAAACAGTACGTTGACACAGTCTCTAGGCACCTTCGGTGTGAAAAACAACCCATTGGGCACCATCGGTGGGTAAAACAGCCTGTTGGCACAATCGTTAGGCATCTTTGGTGGGAAAAATAGCCGGTTGGGCACCTTCAATGTGTAAAAATACCCCTTGGGCATCATCGATGGGTAAAACAACCTATTGGCATGGTTATTAGGCACCTTCGGTGGGAGAACTACCACTTGGGCACCTTCAGTGGGCAAAATAGCCAGTTGGCACAGTTGTTTGGCACAATCTATGGGTAAAACAACCCATCGGCACAGTTGCTAGGCACCATCGGTGGGAAAAATGGCCCGTTGGCCCACCTTCGGTAGGTAAAACATTTCATTGGCATGGCCGGTAGGCACCATTAGTCTGCAAAACAACCCGTTGATATGGTCGCTAGGCACATTCGGCGTGCAAAACAACCAATTAGGCACCTTTGGAGGGAAAAACAACCAATTGGGCACCTTTAGTAGGAAAAGAAACCCATTGGCATGGTTGCTAGGCATCTTTAGTGGGTAAAATAGCCCGTTGACATGGTGGCTAGGCCAGTCTATTGGCACAGTTTCTAGGCACTCTCAATGGGAAAAATAGCCCATTGACACAGTCGTTAGGCAGCTTCGGTGGAAAAAAAACCAGTTGGCATGGTCGCTAGATCCTTCGGTGGGAAAAACAGCCTGTTGACCACCTTCGGTAGGAAAACAGCTCGTTGGGATGGTCTTTAGTCACGTTCGGTGGGAAAATAGCCTGTTGATCGGTCATTAGTCACCGTTAATGGGTAAAACAACCTAATTACACGCCTTCGGTATGAGAAATAGCCCTTTGGTCGGGTTGCTTGGAACCTTCAGTTGGAAAAACAACCCATTGGCCCAGTTGGTAGGTACCTTTGGTGAGGAAAACAGGTCATTGGCACGGTCACTAAGCACATTTGGTGGGTAAAATAGCCCGTTCACACGATCGCTAGCCAGCTTCGATAGGAAAAGTAGCCTATTAGAAGGGTCACTAGTCACCTTCAATGTGAAAACAGCCCGTTGGAATGGTCCCTAGTCATCTTCGGTGGGAAAAAAACCTGTTGGAACAATTATTAGGCACCCTCGATGGGTGGAACAACCCATTGGCAAGGGCACTAGGCACCTTTGCTTAGGGAAACAACTCATTGGCACACCTTCAGTGGGCAATAGAATCCGTTGACACGGTCCTTAGATACATTCGGTAGAAAAAAACAAACTTCAGTGGGTAAAACAATCAGTTGGCACAGTCACTGGGCACCCTCGATGGGCAAAATAGCCCGTTGACTCTGTTTCTATGCATCTTGAGTAGGCAAAACAGCTAGTTGGCATAGTTGCTAGGCACATTGGGTTAGCAAAAGAGCCCGTAGGCAAGATCAATAGGCAGCTACAGTGGGAAAAACTACCTGCTGGCCACCTTTAGTGGGCAAAACAGCCTGTTGGCACTATCGCTAGGCAACTTTAATAGGAAAAATAGCTCATTAGCACACCTTCGATAGGCACAACAGTCCGTTGGCACGATTGCTAGGCAAATTCGGTGAAAAAATGGCCCATTGGCACACCTACAGAAGGCAAAACAACCAGTTGGCACACCTTCAGTTGGCAAAATAGACTGTTGGTACGGTCGCTAGGCACTGTCAGTAGGCAAAACAACCCGTTGACTTTGTTGCTAGTTACCTTCGGTGGGTAAAACAGCCTATTAGGTACCTTCGATGGGAAAAACAACCTGTTGGCACAGTCGCTTGGCAGCTTCAGTGGGAAAAACAACCCGTTGGGCACCATCAGTGGGAAAACAATATGTTGACACGGTCACTAGGCACCATTAGAGGAAAAAACAGCCAATTGGGCACTCAACGTGCAAAACAACCCTTTGACACAATCGTTGAGCATCCTCGGTGGGCAAAACAACTTGTTGGCATGGTTGTTAGGCACCTTCGGTGGGAGAACAACCCATTGGGCTCCTTCAATGGGTGAAATAGCCCGTTGGCAAGGTTGCTAGGAAACTTTAGAAGGCAAAAAAGAGCATTGGCATGGTCGCTAGGCACCCTCGGTGGGCAAAATAGCCCATTGGCACACTTTTGATGGGCAAAATAATCCATTGGCATGGTTGCTAGTTACCTTCTGTGGGCGAAATATCCTATTGGCACAGTCGCTAAGTACCTTCGGTGAGAAAAATAGCTTGTTGGGCACCTTCAGCGGGATGAATAACCCTTTAACACAATCGTTAGGCACTTCCATGGGTAAAACAACTCGTTGTCATGGTTAGTAGGCACCTTCTGTTAGTAGTGTGCCCTAGTCCAATGTTAATATGTGACTTTTGTATTGACATTCTAACTTATTAATAATATATTATGGGGTATTCTTTTAAATATGCATGTATATTGTTTATGTAATGTGATTTACATTCCATGAATTGTATTAGGCTTAAGTCATCATGTATGTGACTTGATAGTAAAACCATAAGTATTATAATAATATTCTAAACTATCCCTAGTCGATCGTTATTGGTGGAACAATAATGAATTAAGGCTAGTTTGTGTTCTGATTGATGATCACATTTTACTGATCATGGATATGAGTTATCAAATCAAAAACATAGATACATATTAGAGAACATATATTAGACTGACCCACAGAGAGAACACTACATGGTTTCATGTCATTAGTGATTCTCAATATGGTTTGACTTTAATCCTCTGACTTGAAGTCATCATGGTTCCCTACATGAGGAATTCAATGTTTTGACATTAGACTTAGTTGTCTTTAACAGGATAACAAGTAGTCTTATGTTAGACATTAAATGAATCATGCAAAGGGATGTGAATGATGTAGATGTGATTTGTACCTCTCTTAAATGAGAGAGAAATCATTTGAGCCTCTTGACAAGTATGACTGAAGAAATGCATGGTGGTGCTCAAATGAATTGATGAGGAGTCATCATTGTCATTTGTTATAGTCAGCCAACTTGGGAATCAAGAAATTATGATTAATAAAAGGTTGACATGTACCATGCCTTGTGATTAATCTTGATATCGTGTTACAAAAGGACTAAATTTATAATCATGGTTACAAGTTAAATCGGATAACCGATCCTTATTTGATTTGGGTAGTCATAATGTCTTGCTAGAGGCCGCTTACGACTTATGGGCCTGGAAGTGTGATCAAGCCCATTGCCAACATCGAATGAGCCTACAGGGTCGCACACAGAGAGTGATGTGATTTGGACTTATTCTCTTAGTCCTAATTTATTAGATACTGAATAAATATATACGGATATATTTATTGGCCTAGTTTGAATTAAGTTGTCGGGCTTTTATTATATAAGATATAATATGGGCTGAAACTTATTGGGCTTTCATAATCCTAATGGGCTTAGGATTATCATATTCTTATTCCTAATAGGAATAAGGATTAGGGTTTCTATATAAATAGAGAACCTATGTCTTATTAGAAGATATACGAAAAATCCTAGCCACCAGCTGTTCGTTTTCGAAGAGAAAAATTATGCGGTGTTCAAAAGGTGTTTTGGAACATGCTAGCACACATTAGCCGCTGCCCAGACCGTTCATCCTCGTGTGGATACCGGTATAGGACGTTCGTGCATCGCAACGTCTACAAATCTATAAAAAAATATCAATCCGCGTCAAAAGGTAAATCCATACTTGTTGTGTGTTTTCGGTTATTCTTTTGTCATATAATATGGCCTATTCCACCGTGTATTATGAATACATGGGCCATAGGCAATCCAACATCTTCGATGGGAAAATAACCCGTTGGGCACCTTCGATGGGTGAAATAGCCGATTGGCACGGTCGTTAGGCACCTTTGGTGGGAGAAACAGACCGTTGGCACACCTTTGGTGGGAAAAATAGTCCGTTGGCATGGTCACTAGGTAGATTAGGTGGAAAAAAGAGCCCATTGGCTTCAGTGGGAAAAACAGCCCGTTGGCACACCTTCGGTGTGCAAAACAACCTATTGGTAAGGTCGCTACGCACCATCAGAGGGCAAAAAAACCCTTTGGGCACCTTCGGTGGGTAAAACAGCCCGTTGCCATGATCGTTAGGCACTTTTGGTGGGCAAAACAGTTCGTTGGCACGACCACTGGGCACCCTCAATGGGCAAAACTACCTATTGGTACAATCGCTAGGCACCTTTGTTGGGTAAAAAAGCCTATTGGCACAATCGCTGGGCACCTTCATTGGGCAAAATAACTAGTTGGCATGGTCGTTGGACTATTGCTAGTCACCTTCGGTGGGAAAATAGCTTGTTGGATCGGTCGCTAGTCACCTTCAGTGGGTAAAATAGTTTATTTGCGTGCCTTCAGTGGGAAAATAGCCCTTTGGTAGGGTCGTTACGAACCTTTGGTTAGAAAAACAACCCATTAGGGCAGTCATTAGGCACATTCGGTGGCGAAAAAAGACCGTTGGGACAATCGCTAGGCCCCTTTGGTGAGCAAAACTGCATGTTGGCACGGTCATTAGCCACCTTTGATGAGAAAAACAGCCTGTTAGAATGGTCGCTAGTCACCTTCGGTTGGAAAATAGCCTGTTGGAACGGTGGCTAGTCACCGTCATTGGGCAAAACAACCTGTTGGCACAGTTATTAGGCACCCTAGGTGGGAAAAACAGCTAGTTGGGAACTTTCAATGGGTAAAACAGTCCGTTGGCAAGGGCACTAGGCACCTTTGGTTGGTGAAATAGCCCTTTGGCACACCTTCAGTGGGCAATAGAATTCGTTGACACGATCCATAGGCACATTCGGTAGACAAACAACATGTTGGCATGATCGCCAGGCACCTTCGGTGGGTTAAATAGACTGTTGGCACTATTTCTAGTAACCCACGATGGGAAAACATCCCCTTGGGCACCTTCAATGGGAAAAATAGCTTGTTGACACGGTCGCTAGGCACCTTTGACGGACAAAACATTCTATTGGCATGACCGCTAGTCCTTTTCGATGGAAAAAATAGCTCATTGGGCACATTCATTGGGCAAAACAACCTTTTGGCATGGTCACTAGGCACCCTTGCTGGGCAAAACAACCATTTGACATGGTCACTAGGGAACTTTGGAGGACAAAACATCCCGTTGGCACGGTGACTAGGCACCTTCTGTGGGAAAAAAAACTATTAGGCACCTTCGATTGGCGATACAGCCCATTGGCACACCTTTAGTAGATAAAACGTATGTTGGCAAAGACACAAGGCAGATTAAGTGGAAAAAAATGCCCATTGGATTTGGTGGGAAAAACAGCCTGTTAGAACACCTTCGATGGGCAAAATAGCCCATTAGTACAGTCGCTAGGCACCATCGGTGGGCGAAACAACCCGCTGGGCTCCTTTGATGGGTAAAATAGTCCATTGGCATGGTCGCTAGGCACCTTCTATGGGCAAAACAGCCCGTTGACACAGTCGCTAGGCACCTTCGGTGGGCAAAACTACCCATTGGTATAGTCACTAGGCACCCTTTATGGGCAAGATAACCTGGTGGCACAGTCGCTAGGCACCTTTGGTGGGCAAATACCCCATTGGATCAGTTGTTAGTCACCTTCAGTGGGCAAAACAGGCCGTTGGTACGGTCTCTAAGCACCCTCAATGTGCAAAACTATCTGTTGGCACAGTCGCTTGGCACCTTCGATGGGTAAAAAAGCCTGTTGGCATGATTACTAGGCACCTTCATTGAAAAAATAGCCCGTTAGCATCGCTGTTGGCCACCTTCGGTGGGAAAATAGCTCGTTGGGATGGTCTTTAGTCACATTCAGTGGGAAAACAGCCTATTGATCGGTCGTTTGTCACCGTTAATGGGCAAAACAACCTATTTACACGCCTTCGGTCTGAAAAATAGCCCTATGGTAGGGTCGCTAGGAACCTTCAGTTGGAAAAACAACCCATTGGCCCAGTTGTTAGGTACCTTCGGTGAGGAAAATAGGTCATTGGCACGATCACTAGGCACCTTCGGTGGGCAAAACAACCCGTTCACACGATCGCTAGCCAGCTTTGATAGGAAAAGCAGCCTATTGGAAGGGTCACTAGTCATCTTCGGTGGGAAAAAAAACCTGTTGGCACAATTATTAGACACCCTCGATGGGTGGAACAACCCGTTGGCAAGGGCACTAGGCACCTTTGGTTAGAGAAACAGCTCATTGGCACACCTTCAGTGGGCAATAGAATCCGTTGACACGGTCCTTAGATACATTCAGTAGAAAAAAACAACCTTCAGTGGGTAAAACAACCAGTTGGCACAGTCACTAGGCACCCTCGATTGGCAAAATAGCCTGTTGACTCGGTTGCTATGCATCTTGAGTAGGGAAAATAGCTAGTTGGCACAGTTGCTAGGCACGTTGGGTTAGTAAAAGAGCCCGTAGGCAAGGTCAGTAGACACCTTCACTGGGAAAAACTACCTGCTGGCCACCTTCAGTGGGCAAAACAACCTGTTGGCACTGTCGCTAGGCAACTTTAATAGGAAAAACAACTGATTAGCACACCTTCGGTGGGCACAACAGTCCGTTGGCACGATTACTAGGCAAATTCTGTGAAAAAATGGCCCATTGGCAAACCTACAGTAGGCAAAACAACCAGTTGGCACACCTTCAGTTGGTAAAATAGACCGCTGGTATGGTCGCTAGGCATCTTTGGTGGGAAAAACAGCCTGTTGGATACCTTCGGTGGGTAAAACAGCTCATTGACACGGTAGCTAGGCACCATCAATGGGTAAAACAACCTGTTGGGTACCTTTGATGGGTAAAAGAGCTCATTGACCCAGTCGTTAGGCACATTTTATGGACAAAACAACCCTTTAGGCACCTTTGGTGGGCAAAATATCCCTTTAGGCACCTTTGGGGGGAAAATAGCCCATTGGTATGGTCACTAGGCACCTTTGTTGGGAAAAATAGCCCATTGGGCACCTTTGGTGGGCAAAAAGCCTATTGACATCGTCGTTGGGTGCCTTTGATGGGAAAAACAACCCTTTGGCACACCTTTGGTGGGTAAAATAGTCCGTTGGCATGGTCGTTTAGCACCATCGGTGAAAAGAACCAGTTGGGCACCTTCAGTGGGTAAAACAGCCCTTTGGAACGATCGCGAGGCCTGTTTGATGGGTAAAACAACCAATTGGTATGTTTGCTGGGCACCCTCTGTGGGCAAAACTACCAATTGGCACAGTTGCTACCACTGCTGGTGGGCAAAATAGTTCATTGGCACGATCGATAAGAACCTCGGGTGGGCAAAACAACTAGTTGGCATGATCGCTAGGCACCTCTAGTGGGCAAAATAGCTCTTTGGCAAGGTTGCTAGGCACCCTCGATGGACAAAACAAAACATTGGCATGGTCGCTACGCACCTTCGGTGGGCAAAATAGCTAGTTGGCATGGTGGCTAGGCACCTTCGATGGTAAAAACAACCCATTGGGAACCTTCAGTGGGCAAAACAACCCGTTGGCACAGTTGCTAGGCACCCTAGGTAGGAAAAATAGACCATTGACACACCTTCGTTAGGCAAAACAGTATATTGGCACAGTTGCTAGGCACTGTCAGTAGGCAAAACAACCCGTTGACTTTGTTGCTAGTTACCTTCGATGGGTAAAATAGCCTATTGGGCACCTTCGATGGGCAAAACAACCCGTTTGCACAGTTGCTTGGCAGCTTAAGTGGGAAAAACAACCCGTTGGGCAACATCGATGGGAAAACAATTTGTTGACATGGTCATTAGGCACCATTAGAGGAAAAAACAGCCAGTTGGTCACCTCAACGTGCAAAACAACCCTTTGACATAATCGTTGAGCATCCTCGATGGGCAGAACAACCAATTGGCATAGCTGTTAGGCACCTTCGGTGGGAGAACTATCCATTGGGCACCTTCAATGGGTGAAATATCCCGTTGGCAAGGTTGCTACGCAACTTCAGTAACCAAAAAAGAGCATTGGCACGGTCGTTAGGCACCCTCGGTGGGTAAAATAGCCCATTGGCACACTTTTGATGGGCAAAATAATCCATTGGCATGGTTCATAGTTACCTTCTGTGGGCGAAATATCCTATTGGCACAGTCGCTAGGTACCTTCGGTGGGAAAAATAGCCTATTGGGCACCTTCAACGGGATGAACAACACTTTGACACAATCGTTAGGCACTTCGATGGGTAAAAAACTCGTTGTCATGGTTGGTAGGCACCTTCTGTTAGTAGTGTGGCCTAGGCCAATGTTCATATATGACTTTTGTATTGGCATTCTAACTTGTTAATAATATATTATGAGGTATTCTTTTAAATATGCATGTATATTGTTTATGTAATGTGATTTACATTCCATGAATT
>JANQBM010857563.1:0-13503 GCA_025594535.1 Erythroxylum domingense | reverse complement strand
ATGATATATACAAGACCATTCTAATTAGATGAGACCTAAGTAGAAACCCCTCACTTAGAATATTAAAAATAATGCTTGCCATTAATATTGTGAGAACCAAAGGTTTTTTAGAGTTAGGGTTATTGGACAAATCCAATCCCACTCTACATTAATTTGTTTGAACCATGGAAATAGACGAATTAATCGGTCAGTTTTAACTAGAAGTGTTGATTTGTTAGGAAAACCTAAGGTTAACGTGGACAGTGGGGAAGTTGGGTAGTATGCATGAGATGTACATGCATCAAGAGTTAATAGCCCAATCTGTGTGCACACATCAACAATTGATAGCACTAGATTCGATAGTTGCATTATTAATGCAATTGGTATGATCGATACCTATATCGATTAACCTAGGGTGGCTTGTTGGGCAAACTCAAGGTCATTCCTAGAGATATTGGATATCGACTCACTAGGAGAACTTCTATACAAGTTCTCTCATATTCATATTGAGGGTTATAGATTTGTGAGAAAATAGTGTGAGCCATAATGTGTGTTACGTACAATCTAACACCTTTTCTCTCTTTGATATTAGGTTACAAAAATTGTCATAATGACCACTAGTGTGAACCTACGCTTACTTATGAAAGCCAATAAGTTGACTGGACCTAACTTCCTAGAATGGCTTAGGAACATGAGAATAGTTCTCAAGTTAGAAAAACTAGGCTACATCATAGAAGAACCACTTCCTGATCCCCTGCTACTGATATTTTTGATAGTGATCAGAAGGCATACAGAAAAAATCTCGATGATAATGAGATGGCTAGCTGTATAATGCTGGCCACTATGTCACCGAAATTGCGAAAACAATATAAGGCTATGGATGCTCATACCATAGTCTATCATCTGAGGGAGCTATTTGATAAGCAAGCTAGGTCAGAAAGGTTTAAGACCTCGAGGTTGCTCTTCCACTCCAAGATGGCTGAGGGGACATCTCTAGTGCAATATGCACTGAAGATGAATGGCTATAGTGAGAGGTTAGCCTCCTTGGGTTTCCTAATGGATCATGAATTAAGTATAGACTTAATTATGACTGGTTTGACTGATAATTATTCATAATTTTTGCTTAACTATAGGATGAACCAGATATCTACCATGATTCCTGAATTGATCAACTTGCTCAAAACAGTTAAACCATCTGTCAGGAAGGACAATAAGGTCATGATGCTGGTGGACTCTTTTGGTTCAAGGAGGAAGAACCAAAAGAATAATAAGTCTATAAGGCTTAAAGGAGGTATGGCCAAGAAGAAAACTAAGGAGACTGCCCCCAAGGGAACATGTTTCCATTGTGGAAAGGGTGGCCATTGGAAGAGGAACTATAAGGCATATCTGGAGTCACTGAAGCAGAAGAAGGCGTCAGATGCTCCATCTACTTCAGGTATGTTTATTATTGACATTAATACTATTTCTAATAATAACATATGGGTATTGGATACCGATTATGGCTCACACATATGTACTGATATGCAGGGCCTCAGGAATAGTGGACAACTCAAGAAGGGAGAGTCGAACCTGCACGTGGCCAATAGAGCAAGAATTGCTTCATTAGCCATATGAGCTTATGTATTGACACCCCCTAGTAGGCTTGTAATAAAATTGGATGATTATTTTTATGCACCTCTATTGACTAAGAATATTATTTCAATCTCTAGTCTTAATAAAGATGGTTTCCATTTAAATTTTCGTAAAAATGATTTTTCTATTAGTTTGAATGATGCTATCGGTACATTATGCAATGGGATATATATATTAGATATGTTCAATCCAGTTTTAAATATCAATAACAATAAAAGACAAAAATAAGATAATGTGAAATCATTGTACTTATGTCATTGTCATCTTAGCCATATAAATGAGAGACACATGACTAAACTACACTTGTGTGGTAGTTTAGGACCATTTGATTTTGACTCATATGACACATGAGAATTGATCGCAAGGTTATGTACGCTAATTTTAATATTTATAACCTTGGTAATTTTCATAAGTGCACTAGTCATTTGCATAGTACCTAAGGTATCGATCCCACAAGGAGGGAAGTCTAGTCCTAAAATCTAAGGTTGTACTAACTACAATAATTCAAAATAAATAAACTAATGTAAAAAATAAATCAATTAAACAATTAATTTCAAGAATTAAATTATAGAAATCTAAACAAGTAACAAATCACACAACCTAATCCAAAAATCAAGCCAGAAATTACCAAGTGAGAGAAAGGGGATTTTTAATCTGAAATTAACGAAAATCTAACTGATTATGCAATTATCAAATTAATGGGTCTAGATGGTCCTAGGGTAGATTACTCTCTCTCGAGTTATAATCCTTAACCCTAATTGATAATCCCTAATTTAAATTATGCAATTGTGATCTCTCGATTCACAATTGACCCGAAACCTAAATTAATTCTAAAATTGTCTAATAACCTACCGAGAACCTATGCTCGATCTCTCGTTACACGATTTTACTGGTTTGATTCAATTCTTTACCTATCAAATTACTTAACTCTCGTTAGCCTAATTTGATTATTTTCACTCGACTCACCCTCTTAGTTTATTACCGAATTAATACGAACAAATATTGAATCACAATTAAATCAATAAAAACACAATCAACCAAACTTTATTAATCTCAAGGACCAAGAACCTGAAGGTGAGTTTAGACATAAATCAGCACTCGATAACAATTAATTTCAATAATCATCCCAATTTTATACATGAATAAAATTGAAATAAAAATAGAAATACTATCAGAACGGATTCATGGAGGCAACGAATGCAGGAAACCACCAGTTTTGGGAAGTACATCACGCCAAGTTTCATCTCCATGACTCTCTTCCTTCGTCTCCTTCCTCAATCTCTCGATAACTCTCTAGTTTTTTTTGTAATGTAGCTGATGTGAATGCTCTCTTTTCAAACTCTCCTAGGCTGCTTCTTCTATCCCTTAATGTTATATTTATACTTCGGAAGCCCTAGGGTTGATTAGTGGTTGAAATGGTCCGAAAAGCCTTACGAAACTTGAGTTTTTGTGTTAGCCCGACACAGGCCACAATTGTGGCCAGCGCTTAACCCTCTCTATCACGATTATGACCCAAAGTGCACAATCGTGACTTGGATCTAAGCTCTCTATCATGATCGTGCCCAAAGTTCACGATCGTGCCCAAAGTTCACGATCGTGGCTTGGCTGCCCTGGCTCGTCCCTCTCTGTCACGTTCATGGCATGTTGTGCCCTGATCGTGGGTTATGTTTTTGGCCCGAAACTCTTCGCAACTTCTCCATTCTTCGTCGTTTACCCTGACACACTGACAAACACGTCAAGGTACCTCAAAAATATAACAATTAAGCTCAAAGACTCAACTAACCCATAAAAACACTTAAACACATAAACTAACACAATTAAACCATAAATGCACACTCAACACTCAAATTAACACTAAATGCCTAACAAATTACACCCTAAAATAAATGCAAATCACAACTATCATGAATCTTGCTTATTAGGTAAGATGACAAAGTTATCTTTTAAGGGAAAGGGTGAACTAAATACTAGGCTATTGGAATTAATACATTTATATGTATGTGGTCCGATGTCTATACATGCCAAAGATGGTTTTATATACTTCATTACCTTTATCAATGATTATTCATGATATGAGCATATGTATCTTATGAGATACAAATCTGAGGTTTTTGAAAAGTTCAAATAATTTAGAAATGAAGTAGAGAAATAACTGGGTAAAAGTATTAAAATACTTCAATTAGATCGAGGTGGTGAATATTTAAACCAAGAGTTTCTAAATTATCTCAAAGATAATGGGATAGTATCCCAGTGGACTCCACCTTAAACACAGTAACATAATGATGTGGCAGAAAGGAGAAACCGAGCCTTGTTGGACATAGTGAGGTCAATGATGGGCTTAGTAGATCGGCTAAATTGCTTTTGGGGATATACACTCAAGATTGTTGTTTATGTGTTAAACAGAATTCCTTGAAAATTAGTTAATGTTACTCTATATGAAATGTGGACTAACAAGGAACCCTATCTTTCTCACATAAAAGTTTGGATTTGTTCGGCTTATGCGAAGTGGATTTAGTTAGATAAGCAAAGTTAAATTTAACAAGTGTTTATTTGTAGGATATCCGAAAGAAATGATAGGATATCAGTTTTACAATATTTCAAAGCATGTTGTCTTTTTAAAGAAAGATTTTCTTCTAAAAGAAGACAGTGGGATCAAAATTGAACTTATGGAAATTCAAGATGGTTAAACAGATGCAAATCAACTACCTAAACTTGAGACTGTTGTTCATAATGATGAAACAATGGTTCAACCTTCTGACACATAAGAAGTTTGTAGGTCAAGTAAGATACATCATGTTCCAGAGAGATATGAATTTCTCAAAAGTGAACATAATGACGTATTACTCATAAAAGACGATGATTCTACTACCTATGCAGAAATTCTGAAGAATTTAAAATCTGACAAATGGCTTCAAGTCATGAAATTCGAAATGGATTCTATGTATGAAAACCAAGTATGAACTTTGGTTAACCCACCCAAAGGGATAAAACCTATAGGTTGCAAATGGGTTTTCAAAAAGAAAATCAATATGGAGAGTAATGTAGTTACCTATAAAGTTAGGCTTGTAGCTAAAGGTTGTTGTCAAATACAAGGAGTTAGTATAACGAAATATTTAGCCCAGTAGCCTTGCTTAAATCGATTAGGATACTCCTAGCCATTGTTTCTCATTATGATTATCAGATATAGAAAATGGATGTGAAGACAACTTTTTTTAATGGAAACCTAACTAAGAAAGTGTACATGACACAATTGATAGTTATGCATTAGTGTGTATTTTTCTAAGTATTTGGCATATGTTTTTTGCATAATAGGTTATTTGGGACTTATTTTGTATGTTTTTGTTTAGTTTGATCTTAATGGATGTTCTTTTATGTTTGATGTTGATTTAGGGTAAGAATTGATCATTTTGATGTAGGAATGGAGGGTGGCTAACTTTGTGATTGAGCTAAGGACCAAGAGAGGAGAAGAGAAGTGGAGGAGTTGTAAGACAAGAACCTAAGATCGTGGGATTCACGTTAATTCTCCCAATTATGGGATCCCTAACCCGAAGAGACATGCAGGTTTCACTTATTTTTAGGTTCTTATGATTATATAAGGAGACAAATCCCTAGGGTCGAAGGCGGTGTCATGAGAACTTGCCTCCTTGAGCTAAAAAACATATTTAAAGCCTAAAGAGAGGTAGAGAATCAAGATTTCCATTCCAAATTATGCAAAGAGCACACTAACTCTAGATTTTCCAAATTTGGGTAAAGAAGAGGATGAGCTTGATTCATCTAGTTCTTATTTTGTTTTTCTCTTATAGCATCTTTATTATGGATTTTCTAGTTGTTGTGGATGTTAATGACATTATAAGTGGTTGAGTTATTTGTAGAGATTTCTTTTGAACTACTTATTGAACTCCTACTTTGTTGAATTGAATGAATGATTCTTTTGATGAATGTTGAGCTTATACCTTGCAATATATTGAGAAATTAAGTTGGGTAAATTGTGTAGGGCTGTACAATGAGAATTGGCAACCTATAGACCTACATTCATCAAGTTAAATGGTTATTTAGAGAGAGATCTTGGCTAATTTGGTTGATTACCAATAAGATAACTTCATAACTAGTTGAATTGGTGGACTGATTCTATAAACTAAGAGATTGCTTAATCATTTCCATTTAATTTAGATAGGAACAATTAATTACACCTTGAGAGAGGGTATTTAATAAATTAGGACATCTTAGGTGAGGCACAATTCAATTAACAAGGTAGGAGGGAGATAAGATAGGGAAAAAGTGATCTCTAATTGTTAATGTCATTTGTTCATTGTTAGTTGTTTGATTTAGTTTAATTTTTCAGTTTATATTTATTAAAATTGGTTCTCAAACAAAGTAGCCTGAATTAAGTAGTGTCTAAACACAATATCTGAGTGATCGATATCTGTTCTTTATTATAAGTTACAATCTATATACTTACGATTTTGAGTGTAAAACTAGTGAATTGGTTTTGCAATCAATAATATCCCGATGGTTTCATATCCAAAGATGGCGAAAAGGTATACAAGCTCTAAAAATCCATTTATGGATTGAATGGTGGAGTAGTCAGTTGGAAAAGTTCCAAACAAGAGACAACTACAGATTTAACAACCAAAGTAGAATACATTGCAGCTTCAAAAGTAACAAAGGAAGCAATTTGGATCAATAAGTTCATCATGTAACTTGGAGTGTATCCTAACATTTTTGATCCAATGCAGTTATATTTTGATAACAATGGTGCTATAGTGTAAGCAAAGGAACCAAGGTCTCATCAAAAATCCAAACATATACTCAGACGATACCACATTTGATTAGAGAAATCATTAGTAGAAATGATGTTAAGATAGAGAGAGTGCCTATTGATCAGAATATTATTGATCCTTTGAGTAAGCAGATTCCTCAAAAGAGATATGATTCTCTTTTACTTACCTATGGTATTTGATACAAAGGCAATTGACTTTAATGTAAATGGGAGGTTGTTATAGAAGTTCTCGAAAAGCAATTGCCTTTAGCACTTATTGTACAAATCTTTATAATTAATAAAGTGACATTTTCATTAATTTGATGTTCACGTTCTTTATGAATTGATAATGATCTTAAATCGAATTAATAAAGTCCTTGATACATTACATAGCATGAAGGAAATCATGATGATATCATGATAATAAGATTCCTATCATATGTAATTATGTTAGTATCTAAATTATCCTTAGTCATAGGATTAATGAGATAGGAAATTATTAATTTGGACATAATAACACATGTTATACTCCTTGATTGGATCAAACAGTGAATCAAATAGTGGATCTCATAATAGTAGTAAGTACATTAGCTGACTTGCTATGACAAAATCATATAGATAATCAATTGATAGTCTCATCACAGCAATGGTGCAAATATCCTTAGACTTGAGGTGCTCAAGGATATCTTAGATACTGATACTATACTTTGACTCCTTTCCTCATTATCTATCAGAGTTTGCTCATAGGATAGTGATTGGGTATAGCTTGATGTAATCGAAGGTAATTGAGTAGCCAATAAAGGATTCACCACTCCTGGTAGAAGGAGATGATACCCATGGCCTCTTGTCAGGATCATTACTTAAGAATCTCTAGACAAAGTGGAAATGTTATAAAAATAGTCTTCAGTGACATATCTAATTGAGTAATGATCCTTGGGGATAAGAACTAACATCACATGGGCTAGATGTGACGTAGTCAGTATAGTGGGAGTTGACACTTTAACCATTCTTTAAACCAAGTGGGGTATAGATGGTAAAAGGATAAATTGCACAGGAACAATGTCTATGGAAGGGTTAGTAGTCAAACCATTGACTCTCTGGTCAATCGGGGGTCATGATGTGTTGTTAGATTCCACTAATGACTTGCTTGAATTAAGTGTTAATTCAAGTGGCCAACATAACCGAGAACATAATGGGTCACACGCATTGGGGATGCAAAGAATGAATAAAATGGGTTTGGATAGTGATCCAAGATATGAGAGAATGTTTCAGGATTGTAACGCGATATGATTGTGGTAAGAAACGTTGCAAAGGAATGAAAGAAAGCAAGTGTTGTATGGCTGCTAGCCTAGAAAGTTTCCAGATTGCTAGCAAACTTTACAAGCCAAATTAAGTGGCATTCACGGCCACTTAATTCCCATTGTTCCTCCATTCTTGATAGGGTTAGAGGAGGTCAAACGTTGGTAGAAACTTATTCATTTTCGGGTATAGTATTGTAAGAAAACTGGTGATAAATGTGAAGAGTTCATCTTACATGCACTTATGCTCTCAACTATTCTCTCAAGAACATACATCAAAGCTATCACTTTGTATGTGTTCTAACCATTCTTCCTAAAAGGTTTCAGGCTTTTCTCTTCATGTGGATATCATTAGAGATGTCCTCCTTTGGTCGTTGTTGTTTACGATAACCTAAAAAGGTGAAGATAACAAAGAACGAAGGAATTAGTAAGGTACACATCTTAAGTTCTTTTTTTTAACTACATCGAATGGCAAACATATGATTCTGTATTTTTTGGATTTTGTTTTATTTTTTGTTGCGTATTTTTTTATATTTGATGCATGTGATGCAAAACTCTCACAAATTACTAACTCTCGCAACCCTGAGCTTGAGGCTCATCTCCACCAAACCACCGGCCCTAAATCTTTTTAAAATAATTATCTACTTTTACTTATTTATTTTTATTTTACTTCATTGCTATTTTTGGCTTTTTTTCAATACCTGCTTTCTCCACTATAAATGGAACCCATTTTCATAAGATAGGCAACTTAAGTGTGCATACTTCAGATTAAAAGCATATCATCGTCGAACACCTACATCATTGAATCTCTCTGTAGTTTAGATCCATCTCGCTAAATGCCACTATCTTCGTTAGGTCATCGTCCCCTTATGATTCCAATCTCATTATTTATATATATTTCTCACTGCTTTCTTTTTGAATTCAACAACAACTATGAGATGTATACGTTATGGTAACTATTAGGGCTTCAATTGAAATATGTTAGTTGAAAGATCATATATGAAATTATTAGAATGAGGCCTATAAGACAATGTAACCTAATTTTTTCGACTTATACTGTAAAATCCCATTTCTATACAAAGGGTTAGAACCCTAGATTTCTATAAATGAGAAATAGCAATAAGAGATTAGAAAAATGCATTTCACACTCATGCATAATATTAGTCTACATACATGTGAATTTGATTATTTTGCACACATTTCAATGACTATACATGCACTTATTTGACATTTTCCAAGTATAATAGATATTTAATGTGATTATAATGTGAATTGTGGATTATGTGTCTTAAAAATTGAGTTGGTGAGTATAATTAGTGATTTATAATTTTTGGTGAAATATGAGAAATATTTTGTAATTATTTCATTTTTTTGGAATAGGAAAAATGTCAAGTGCCAAAACAATTGAAAAATGGTAGTAAAATTAAGTGTCAAATGGTAGCATAAATTATTGATAAGAGACATTAAGATTTAATGAAAAGTGTCATTGAAAATTGGGAGACAATTGGATTATAAATTGAAGGACAATTCGACTGATCATTAAAAATCATATAGTAGCTTTAGTAAATATCCAAATTAACCTTTAAACTTTAAGTGGAAGATGTCATGACAAGTGTCATGACACCCACCACATGATTTTTACTAACCCACGAAAATGTTCAAAGTGAAAGACCATTTTCTTTTCTTTATCTTTCAATTGTTAAATGTTCTCCTCATTTTGTTCTTCATCTTCTTTATTTGTCTTCATCCCTGATACTCACTTCTCACCCCATCCACATTGAAGCTTACTTTCACCTTTCATTTGCTACTATTATTTTTTTGTCATCTTCATTTCTTACTAAAGACCCAACCCTACCACCTTTGAACGTTTATGATCGAATGATACTTAAAAAGCTAGGGTTAAAAGTGTTATTTGAAGATCTTGGAGTAAACAAGTAAGTATAAAGCATTACTCTTCTTGATTTGTTGAATGGAGCATGTATGATGATGGTTAGAGGGTATATGATCGTAAGATGGTGTTTTATATATATTGGAACGTGGGTAAAGAAATGAACACAATGATGTCCTGTTTTTATGTTTGTGATGATCAATATTTCACAAGTTGTTATAGGGATGAGGTTGAAATTGAAAGAGCATTAAAATAATGTAAAAGGAAGTGCAGAAAATTGATTTATAAATGGGTGTTCATGTTCTGTTTTCTTGGTATATAACATGCATCTCATTGGTTGTTTTAAAGATGAACTAAAATGATTTTATAGCTAAAGTGAGGGAGTAAACTAGTACCTTGAAATGAGAAGAATTAAGGTGATAGTTAGGAATGAAATGAAGGTGAAAATGAAGTTGGAAATGTGCAGAAATTTGGTAGTGAATGTGTATATGTATAGTTTTGTTTTTGATGTTTATGACCACTCATAGATTTTGATTTTTTTGTGAATGATATTGAGTTGAAGTGGAAGTAGGCATGAATAGGAAATAATGAGGACATGAGCTAGAAATGATAGACTAAGCAAAAGAGATGAACTAGGATCAAAATGAAGTTAAATGTGTGCTGTAATATGTTAAATGGAGTGTTTTCACTAAATAGGCATCTATATTTTAGCCATATATTGATATATAAATATACAAATGGGATTATTTTTAATTAATATTAAACTAGAGACATATGAATAAAATTTTCATGGAGTAATTGGATTTTAATTCTATCCTTAAGGGTTTTGAAATTTGGCTTGAATTTGAATACTGAGTGTTGTCGCCAATTGAGAATAGACTTCAGTATTTGGGGTATAACTCACATAATACTAAACTAAACTACTTAAATTATATGTCATTAGAAACTTAAGACATATAAAAACATTTATTTAGAAGAAGGTGTTGCCTAAATACCTCCGTTTCTAGGTCATAATGATCGTACAAAATTAACCTGAAAATATGTCTTGAAAAAACTGAAAAATTACAGAAAAATGGGAGATTAGTTTCTGTCACGATCGTGACAAGAACCACCAAGATTGTGGGCAGTGTTTTTTCATGGTAATGTTTTGATTGTGCAATGGTTGAACCAATTAAGGATAAGGTACTTAACTATGATGCATTTGGACTTAATTTAGGCCTAAATGGAGCTTGAATTAAACCTAGAATGATGTAACACCCCACTCCCGCCGGACCCGAAACCCTAATAATTCTCTCCAATTCAAATTATCACTCACAAAGCCTATTTTTCAAAAATCACACTTATTCACACTTATACCGGGAAGAATGTCATGAATACATGTACAATAAATTTTTATGTGCACATATCACTGTTCACAAATGCATGAGCATAAGATGGGTTTTTTTAATTTCTCCGATTAATCTCTCATGTACCCGTTTGTATAATTCAACCCGTTATCTGGAGACGGAATGTTACAAATGATGCTTGGATTAAGTGACTAAATGAGTGATATGTATAAAGTGATAATTGAGGTTATAACTTAGTGAATGAATTGTTGATATCAAAGTACCAAAGGTATAAGTATAATAGGAATGAAGATGTTCATATGATTGTAGCGGTGATTCAAAGGAGTTGAGTAATATGTATTAAGTAAAGGTGAATGAAAATTGGGTATTATGAGAGCATATAATGCTAGAAAAGAAATGATGAGTAATTGATTTATGATATTAGAATAACCAAGTGTTCTTGAGGTACAAACCTAAGAATAAGCTGGACACATACAAATGATAAGGTTTGAATCATCAAGAGACGTGATTAAGGAAACATACCCGGAATAGTCAATTTGAGCATACATTATACATTACATATATGCATATGTGTATAATTGAATGTTTATGTCATTATGCAATCAACAATGTGTGTGCAATATGAGTATTGCATAATGTTGATATATAAGATAGAACATTCGCATCTAGATGTTTCCAGATCATGTAAGCAAATGCTAATCTGGAACGTACTGTGAGTAACCTAAAATAGTCTCACATTGAATTATTGTTTGTTTACATTTTGTATTGAATTATTATGTGATGTGAATGTGTTGATTCCGGAAAATAAATGTCTGAGGTGTTTGATGCATGAAAAACATGTTGAAAGTGCTCATTGAATATAAATTTGACTGAATAAGGGATTCTCAACTTAAATATTGAATGTCGGACCAAGGTCAGATCATGAAGGTGAATGTGAATGTGAAATTGAAATTACAAACAAACGATTGATTGAATATATTTGAATATGATGCATTTCATTACATGAATGTATGAATAGATAAAGGTTGTTGTGACCAGAGTAACTACCGAAAAAGTGCTTAAAACTCAAAAAGTGAAAAAGAGCTTAAAGCTCAGAATGTGGTAAGAGCCTCAGGCTCACTATGTAAAATGAGCCCTATATTCCCAACAAATAAGGGACAGTTATTAATGAGCCCGGTATCCATAATGGATACGGGACAATTACAGGCACATGGTCACAATAATAACAACTGGAAGTGAATCTCATAAGCATTACATATAGATTTAATATGTATGTTTTAAATGATTGAAATGTATTGTTGAATTGTGTTGAATGAGAAATGTGAAAATTGTGAACAAAGAGTTTTGTGATGCTACATGATGATAAATGAAATAATGTGAATTATGTGGTTATATGAATTGATGTGTTATATGATATGAGTAAACCATCAAGGATGGTTAACTCATTGAGTTCGTAAAACTCACCAAAATTGCAACGCTAACTTTTCAAGCTCATAGGAGATCTTTAATTAGACAAATTAGAGTCTAACCACTACATTCAGATAAAAGATAGAGGTCATGATTAGTTCACGTCTGCATATGTATTTCATTATTTTATATTAAAGTGTGTATTCACAAGTACTATATAATGTGTATGTGAATGATTATGTAATATAATGAAGTTATGCCTAAAAGTGTTTTGTATCTATAATGGGCCCAAGTGACTACTGAAATTCTGATGATATGTATATTGATTGTAACATTTGTGATTGAAAATGTTAATGAATAAAATGGGACGAAATTGATTATTGGTTTTTCGAAATATGCGTGTGATGCGTGAAAAAATTTTAATGGTTATGATTGACTGACTATCCTAACACACCACCCTTGTAGAGTGTATTTTTGAATACCGTTTATGAATTCGGGAATATGCCCTATGGGGTGGGGTACTACATATGCCGTTTATCTCCTCAGAACCCTAATTTTTAATATAAAATGACATTTGAGTGACTGAAGAGATATGGATCAGTATTATGATCTTTCTCTCTTAGGGATTGTTTATATTATCCTATGTTTATTGAATTGAGTGTTATGAAAAAATGAACTTAATTCTCTATTAGATTATTTTTATGTAAACCCATTACTAAAATCGTAAATACAATACGTAATAGTTGTGTTTGGATTTATTTGTGGCAACTAATAGTTTTGAATCATTAGGGATAACACAACCTTAATTAAATGACTTGAGCTTATGTGGTTGTTACCTTGATTAATTTGTTTTCCTAACTCATAATGCGGTTATCCTATTAAATCTAGAGAGCTTGTTCTAGTTTATTCGATAGCTAGGTTTAGTTAAAGACCTTTTTTTTAACTAAATATGACATAAGGCAAAATCAGGGTTAACAGAGCTTGTTGTTAACCTATAATTAATAGTTGCTAGGAGAGGTATGAGAATAACAAGACATTGAAGTATGCTTATTTGTGTGTAGGTCGAGATTGAACTGAGGACCGGACTCCAAATCCATTCATCACTTCTATCATTTTTTAATTGTTTTCTTTAATTTTCTTTCATTAGTTTAATTTTACTTTATTTTCTTATTTGAAATCAAACCAATCCCCCCC
>JANQBM010857523.1:0-13507 GCA_025594535.1 Erythroxylum domingense | reverse complement strand
ACCTCGTTCACATCCTAGCCTCTTCCAAGCATTTCGGTTCTTGAAAAGGGCATGTCCCTTTTTCAAGGAATAAATCCAAAACAAGGTTAGTAGTATATTATACTTCTTAACATTTGTTGATATCTGAATATGATTAAAAGAAAAATAATGTATAATTTTATCTTAAATAATTATAGATATAGTTAGCAACGTATAGTTAGTCACACATTTGCTATACAAATGAACATTGAATATATATCATACTTTTTCAAATGTCACTCATCAACACCACAGACTGCACAACAGATTACATCAGACTATTTTGGTGAATTCATGATACTCATCTCAGGGCACACTACACAAGAGTTTACATCTACTACCTCATTAAACCAAAGGAAGAGACAACGTAGCTTACCACAAGGCCATGTGCCCTCAATTAACAATAAAAAGATTTGCATGGTCTGCAGTGCATAGTGAAGGACTCATCCTGATGTGCTGCGTAGGTCACAAAGATTTACCAAAGTACACAGTGAAGGACGCTCCAACCAATGAACTTTAAAAGCTAACAGTGACTCAGTGAATGGAATAAACTTGGAATTGAACTTTAAAAGCTCACAAGTGACTCAGTGATTGGAATAAACTTGGAATAAAGTGAGGTAGGACCATCAAAAGCTATCCACGCATATGACTTTAAAAAAAGTCATAAACCCACGTTACCCACCATAACAAACGCAAACATGATTTTTTTATAAGAAAACACTATAAAAAGAACTAACCTGAATGAAAACCATGCAGGCTGCAACGTGACTGCGTGAGGACTGTGAATGAATCGAAAGTTTCAGGAAATAAGAGAGACGGCTGCGTTGATGAGAGAAGTTTTTGATAAATGGAAATCTAAAGAGTAAATAGTAAATAATAAAGAGCATAAAATTAAAAATATATAATATATTTTTAAAATTATCGGGGATGGGGATCCACAAGGTTGGGGATTATTCAACCCATCCCCGGCCCCGATTCTATTTCGGGGATTATATTTATCCCATCCCCGATTCTACGAGATAATTTTTTTCCCAATCCCCGCCCCAAATGGGGAATCCCCGCGGGGATCCCCGAACCTCGAATCCAAATTGCCATCCCTAACTAGGATGTTGCTGTTGTTGTTGTTTCAATCTTGATCTCCACATCAAATACAACCTTGTGATCTAAAAAATTACACTTTAAGCACTCCGTCTTAATTCTGCTCAATTTAAAGCCCTTTGATTATATCGTATCCCTCAAAAGTTCTAGCTTGACATTAACACCCTCTTTTATTTCTTCCATTAAAACAATTTCATTATCAAACAACATGAACTAAGGCACATCCCCTTGATTATTCTTAGTAAGCTCATTGTTGATGGATTGTAAAACCTATCTACTTGTTTTATGCTCAAAAACTGCAAGTGAATAGGTCGTGACTTGTAGTTAGAAAGAGCAGATATCGATCCCACATGGATTGATGCTCAGACACCACTCAATTTAGAAAAGACTTTGTTTAAGAAATAAAATTGTTTAATGCAATTAATCTAGAAAATTAAATTAAAATTGAAAGACTAATATAAACACTGGACAATACCGAAATTATAGAAATTCTGAATCCAAGAATTTAAATACTAGAGATTACTTTTTTTCCTATTTTGTCTCCCTCTTATTTTATTGAAAGAATTATGTCTCATCCTAGATTTTATTATGTACTAATTACCCTCTCTCAAGGTGTAACTATTTATTCCTAATCGAGTTAACAGGAATCAAATGGAAGATCTCTCAACCTATCTAATGACTATACCGATTCATTAAGCTATCTTATGGGTGATCAATTGACTAGTCGAGATCTCTCTTCTAACTATTCAATTAACGTGATGATTGCTAGTCTATAGGTCATCAACTCTTATTATACAATCCTACACGAATTTCATCATTCTCACTCCCTCGATTTGTTGTAAGATGACAATTAAAATCAACAATCAATAAAGACAATTGCATTCAATTCAATAAAATAGGAGTTCAATAAAATAGTTCCAAAAGCAATCCCTAGAATAAAATCAGTCTAACATAGTCTCCATAATACTATCAACATTCAAATAATCCATTTTTACAAAGAATAAAAGAGATTAAAGTGATAGAAAGTGAATAGAAAGACTCCTCTTCTTTGCCAAAATCTGGAATTTTGGTGTTGATGTGCTATTTTGCCCAATCTTGATGATGATCCTTGTTTTTAATCCTTCCTTGATGCTCCAAATATGAGTTCTTCACTCAAGGATGGTGTTTCTATAGGTAGGTGTCGTCTCCCTTGAAGATAGAGGCTTAATTGTCTTTATATAGTCCAAAAAATTAGGTTTAATGAAACTTCACAGATTGCCTCGGATTTCAATTCTCACGCCCGTGGAAATCTGCATGATTCCCACGAGCTTGGGAATTATAGGCAGAAACTTTCTGTCTTGATTTCCCACATCCGTGGGAATGTGCTTAGATGTACTCCTCTTGTCTTCTCTCCTATGTTCTCTTGTTCATCCTTCAACTTGCTTCCTCTCTTTTCCTACACAAAAATAAGCAATTCTTATCCTCAATTAGCATCCAATACACAAGAACACAATGAAGATCAAACTTAATGAAAACATACAAAATGAATCCTAAATTAGAACAATAAACAACAATTATGTTAAAAAACACATGCTAATTATCTATAAAAACATATCCTAATGCACACCTATCAACATCCCCACACTTGAATCTTTGCTTTTCCTCAAGCAAAATAAATACAACCAATCAATTCAACCATTTCATTTTCACAAAGATCAAAACACACAATCTCTCAAATTCAAGCCAACTCAAGTATAAGTTAATGCATATATCATGACTATTTTTTTATTGTTGTACACAAGCAAACTCATAATTTGCACAATCTCTCAAAGGTAAGTCTAGATGCATAAATGAATTTTTCTCACAGTTTTTACTCATTTTGCTCAAGTGTTTAAGGGTTAGTGTTTCGCTCAAACTTCCTATAGGAAAATACACTACCATAGGCTTGCTAATACACCAATTCTCCTATACAATGATTGCATGCATAAATAGATCAAAAGGACTTGTTTAGGGTTGTAATGTAGTAAGGTTATGGTGGGTCAAAAGAGAGGGAAGAAGGTGAAGCACAAGCATAAGTAGAGTAAAAAGCATATAAAACGGGATACAAAATATAACTTCGAGACATACACCACTATTCTGCACTTATTAGTGCTACTCACTAGTTCTTCCTTTTTCTTTTCTCTTCTTTTTTTTTTCATTTTTCATTTTTTTCTTTCTTTTTCTTTCTATATGGAAGAACTATGAATCAAAACTAACACTATATACAATGAAGTCCATAGGCAAAAATAGACTCAATTTGTCTCTGTGGAATTTTCACATAATCCCAGCTAATGTTCTACTTAATATTCTATTGAGCTTGTGAAAAGGGGTAGGATACTGGGGTTTAAAGTTTTAAAAATTCTAGTGTTTTTAAGAAATAAAAGGTTAAGGCTTAATAGGGTAGTAAGGGATAATAACGGGTAGGTCATTTAAGCCAAGGGTTAATACAAAAAGGGCCTAGATCATCTCTATTAATCATGCATCCAATAGACTCAAACTGATTCAAAGCAAGTTCTGAATATAGTAATCTAAGGAAGTAACACTTGACAAAGAAACGAAATGACTATAGATGGAGTCATATGGCTCAATCCTCACTTTGGCTCAATTGAAAACTGATTATGCATCTCTACACTACCTCATTGTTCATAGGATAATTTGTGACTAAGCTTATGCAACCAACTATGTTTTATCACTCTATATGGTTCACTTTCTACTTAAAGGGCCTAATTTGAGTTCAAGCATGCATTCAATATAATTCTAACTACATGATAGAATTTTCATGGCAGTATTTACCAGAGTGATTTAAATGTGGTTCTATTGCTAACACAAAATACATACAATATGCCTAAATATGCATCATATTTAACAAAATGCAAATATTGCAATTGAGCAAGTCAATGTCACCTCCCCACATTTAAAATTTCACATTGTCCTCAATGCGACAAAGTAAGAACCAAATAAAGGGAAATGACATCAAACCATACAAAAGAGAATGAAATTAAACCGAACAAAAGAAATTAAACGACGACTGGTATGAGAACAAACAAAAGATACTGAAGTCAAGACACAATTAAAGAAATTGAAATTAAACAAAAGATATAGCATGCTAACAAATAAAGTGAAATCAATTACACATGAGATAAAATGCATTCACACACATGAAACAACAAAAAATTTAAAAGGTTAAGGGAAAAGAAAAGCTCATTATGAGAATAGTGGAGAAGGTGTTGGTGAAGGAGCTTCAAAGTTGTTCCTCCGACAGAAGTTGAGGAACCTTTTCTTCAAACTGCGCTGCTCTTTGTGAACTTGCTGCATTTGATTGCCGAGTTCATCAACTAAGAGGTCATTTGTTGTTGGTTTGCGGCTATTTGGTCGAGAATCGACTGATAACGATTAGCTACCACTGGTTCCCTCAGTTCCTCTGCTACCGCTTCCTCCTCTGGTTATGTAGCTGCTCTGGATGTGGAGGGTTGTTCTACATCTGCCTTGGCGTTCCTCCTGATCTTCACTATAGTGCGCGTCTGAGGATCGCGAAGTTCCATGGATTGGATTTCCACAATTTCAATACGTCTCAAATAAACTATATCAAATATGTCGTGAGGAGTAATATGCAGATTCGCCATATTAACATTATAGAATGTATCTAAAGCAGAGGCAATATAGGCCATCCCAAAAGTGGTATTATGTTTAGTAATCACACTCACTAATGATCGAAAAATTCTATATGGAGTGTTAATTTTAAGCTTTCGATCCATACACTATAAAAAGAAGAGTTCTTTAGCCGAACATTTGTTGATTTCAGTTTTGTTAAACACAACCAAGCATATAAATTTATGTAACAACAAATGTTCAGCACTCCTGATTAGAGACTTTGGTGCATTTCGTGAATCGAAATGGGTTTCACCCGTGAGAGTAGTCCAAAAAGAATTCACATCAAAATCAGGATGGTATTCTAAAACTTTTGTATTAGACAAGTTAAAAAGTTCACGCATGACAGAATAATCGAGTTTAAAAACATTTCCTCCGAGCCTAAACCAAAACCAATCCATCTTAGAATTATATCTAACTATTGTAAAGAACTCTATAAATAGAGTGACAGAAATGGGTATATCATACCGAACAAATCTATTACATCCTATATTTGTAGCTAATTGTTCAAGTCGGCGTCTCACTCCTATATTCTCTAAAATGTCAAAATTAAAATACCTAGGAGTAACACATGCTCTATTTCTAAAATCACGAAAACGTGCACCTTCTTCTGAGTAAATTGAAAATGGGGCTTGATAAGCAGCTGCTAAGCTAGGTTTTCCATCGTCGGAAACTTGATGGCGAAGCTTATCAATGGGTTTTCTTACTCTCCTTGTCCTTGGTGGAGCCATTGTTAGAATAAAATCTACACAAATGAAAGAGAGATAGAGTGAAATTCGTATATTAGAGAGAGAAAATCAAACCCTACCTAAATCTTGATGTTTTTGAATGATTGATGCATGAAAGTAGTGAAGAAATGTAAGATGAATAGATAAAGATGAGGAAAATACCCAAAATCTAAATGAAAAATGAAGAGTTTTTGAGAGAAAAGGAATGGAAGTCATGGGTTAAAGAGAGAGAGTGAAAAAATTTGAAAAGATAATGAGAGGAAGAAGGGGGGGAAATTTTAAACCCCCCTTCCGATGGGATTCCCACGGGGGATTTTTCTCCAGAAATTTTCTAAAGAAGATTCCTATGTCCGTGGGGATCACCCCAATTCCCTCGAACTTGGGAACTGGTGATCCTCAAAATTCCAAATCTTCTTCCAAGTGTAATTTCATTATCCATGATTCCAAAACCTACAAAAACATTAAGATCATATCATCCATAAGAACTTTTAAAGCATAACAAATAAAACTAAACCAAAAATCAGCATAAAAATCTATCAAAACCAGTTCAACCATGAACATAACTCGAGAATTCAAACAAACAAATAAGTGAACAAAACAATCAAAGGATAATTTATTTCTATGGGTTGCCTCCTGTGCAACACTTCTATTATTGTCGGTAGCTCGACTCTCCTTCTTACTTATGGTGGCTCAAATGACCGGAATGATAACGGTGCACAAACTGATCTCAAACTTTGTGCCGAGGCTGACTTATTCTGTACTCCATCTTCATTTTTGTTTTCCTTTCTTCGCCTTCTCCTTCGTGTTCGTTTCTTTCTGAATGCATTTCTGGGTCTTCAATAATTTCCCATCCTCCTTGAGGTTTAGGTTCCTTGATGTTCGTCGAGGGTAGAGTGGAACCATTCTTCTACTTTGCCACCTCGAATGTTAACTGCTCTTTCCCTACTCTCAATATTAACTGACCCCCATCAACATCAATAATTACATGGGCAGTAGATAGGAACGGACGCGAACCATTGGGGTTTCCTGATCTTCACTAATGTCCAATATGTAAAAGTCCACCAGAAAAATGAAGTTATCAATGTGTAACTTCACATTCCTAATGATCCCCTTCGGTAAATGCACCATCCTGTCAGTCATCTTTATTAATGTCTTAGCTGGTACTGGCTCTTCTAGACCCAACTTCTGACTGAATGAATACGGCATCATATTGATACCTGCTCCCAAATCTGCAAATGTGCACTCTATCTTAACTCTATTTATACTACACGAAATGAAAGTCTCTTTGGACTTCTTTCTTTTGTGCTACATGTGGATTTTCTCTTGATATGTGATTGATAACCTCTTCATTCAACCCCTCCTTTAACATAAGATTTGTTTGGAGTTGATTTTTTATATCTGTTATTTTGCTTAACTCCTTTTCCTTAGAATTTCGATTTATTTCCCTTGAAGATGGCTTTTACTGAGCAAAAATTTGATGCGAAAGTCTAAGCTGAAATTCCTTATTCGACTCACTAACTGGTCCTTTCGGAAGGACTTCCAATACTATTTGTTCTTCTTGCTTATTTTCATTTTTCTCCCTATGCTTGCTTTCTTTGTTCTCTATTCGAGTAATGGCCATGATTCTCTCCTTCGGGTTTGCCGCAGTGTTGCTTGGTAAACTACCTGCATTTCGTGAAGATACTGCGTTAGCTAATTGTCCTACTTGTACTTCTAGGTTGTGGATGGATGATGCATGATTCTTCAAATTTTAATCAAACTTTGCTTCCATTCTCTTCTTATTGTCCCCTTGGCTTACATACATCCTCTTGTGATTATCCTCTTGTGCTGGGTGTTTGGCTCCTAAAACCTCCATCATCTTGTCCATTTTACTTTCCAAAGATCCGATTCAATCTTGCTGGAATCTTGGCAGTCCTTGTGGTCTTTGCTAGCCACCTGTGTTATTATTACTCCAAGAAAAATTTGGATAGTTTTTTCAACCCGGGTTATATGTATTCGAGTATGGGTTATTACTTCGCTGTGGCTGGCCTAGATAATTTACGTATTCAGTCCCACTAGTTCCCAATAAGAAACAATATGCTGAGCTGTGGTTATTCTCCCCACATAGCTCACATTGTGCTTGCATCACCTTAACTGTTGAAGTGGATGCCCCTTGCATGTTGTTTAGCTGCTTCTTCAAGGCCGTAATTTGAGCCTACAAGGCAGTAACTTAGTCAATAGGTATCATACCTTTTTGTTCCTTCTGTCCTTGTCTACTTCTCTCACTCGACCACATGCAGCTGTTGCTTGCCAACTCCTCCAACAAATCATGGGCTGCTTCTACTGTCTTCCTCATTAATGAACCTCCAGTTGCTGCATCAATTATGTCCCTTGTGCTCGAATCCACTCCATTATAAAATGTTTGAAGCAGGAATTCCTTAGATAGGTTGTAATGAGGGCGACTCCTTTGAAGTTTTTTAAATCGCTCCTAAGCTTCGTATAGAGATTCTCCGTCGCTCTGTTGGAAATTTGTTATTTCCTTTGTAATCCTTTTCGTTTTTGTTAAAGGAAAGCATTTTACGAGGAATGTTTTAGCAAGCTGTCCTAGATTTAGACAATTGTACCATGCTTTAGCCCTATCCTTCAACGTGAATGAAAGTAATTGCAACTTCACTGCATCGTCAAACATTTCGTTGAATCTGAATGTGTCACAGATCTCCAAAAAATTTGCAATATGGATATTCGAATTCTCGTTAGATAACCCGTAGAACTGCACACTGTTTTGAAGAATGTTGAGTAGTGTTGGATTTATCTCAAAGTTATTTGCTTGAACTACCGGCCTCGCCACTCCTTGAGAACTAAACCCTGGCCTCATGAAATCCATGAGTGTTCTTTTTGGTCCAGCTTGCTCTCCTTCTTCAACCATATTTTGATCTGAGAAATTTAAAAGCTTTGCCCTTCTTATGTCTCTTTCGTGCTTCTTAATGTCAAGGAATTCGTCTTCAGTTACTTCTTTCGTCCTCCGTGTGCTCCTTGTATTCATGCACCTGCAAGTTCACAAGGTAACGTATCAAAATTCTTAAATCAAAGTATTCTAAATTAAATAGATGCTAAACAATCAATCCTCGGCAACGGCGCCAAAAACTTGTTGATGAATTGTAAAACCTATGTACTTATTTTACGCTCAAAAATCGTAAGTGAATGGGTAGTAACTTATAGTTAAAAAGAGCGGATATCGATCTTACAGGGATTGATGCCCAGACACCACTCAATTTAGAAAAGACTTTGTTTAAAAAATAAAATTGTTTAATGCAATTAATCTAGAAAATTAAATTAAAATTGAAAGACTAATGTAAGCACCGGATAATACCGAAATTGCAGAAAGTCTGAATCCAAGAATCTAAATACTAGAGATTACTTTTTTTCCTATTTTGTCTCCCTCCTATTTTATCGAAAGAATTATGTCTCACCCTAGATTTTCTTACGTACTAATTACCCTCTCTCAAAGTGTAACTATTTATTCCTAATCGAGTTAACAGGAATCAAATGGACGATCGCTCAACCTACCCAATGACTCTACTGATTCAATTAGTTATTAAGCTATCTTATGGGTGATCAACTGACTAGCCGAGATCTCTTTTCTAACTATTCAATTAATATGATGATTGCTAGTCTATAGGTTGCCAAATCTCGTTGTACAATCCTATATGAATTTCATCTCACTCACTATCTCGATTTGTTACAAGATGACAATTAAAATTAACAATCAATAATGACAATTGCATTCAATTCAATAAAATAGGAGTTCAACAAAATAGTTCTAAAAGCAATCCCTAAAATAAAACTAGCCTAACATAGTCTCTATAACACTATCAAGATTCAAATAATCCATTTTTACTAAAGTGATAGAAAGTGAATAGAAAGATTCCTCTTCTTTGCCAAAATCTGAAATTTTGGTGTTGATGTGCTATTTTGCCTAATCTTGATGATGATCCTTGTTTTTAATCTTTCCTTGATGCTCCAAACATGAGTTCTTTACTCAAAGATGGTGTTTCTACAGGTAGGTGTCGTCTTCCTTGAAGATGGAGGCTAACTTGTCTTTATATAGTCTAAAAATTAGGTTTAATGAAGCCTCACAGATTGCCTTAGATTTCAATTCTCACGCCCGTGAGAATCTGCATGATTCCCACGAGCGTGGGAATTACAGGTAGAAACTTTCTGTCTTCATTTCCCACGTCCGTGGAAATGTGCTTAATTCTCACGAACGTGGGAATTGGTTCCAGATATACTCTTCTTGTCTTCTCTCATATGTTCTCTTGTTCATCCTCTAACTTGTTTCCTCTCCTTTCCTACACAAAAATAAGCAATTCTTACCCTCAATTAGCATCGAATACACAATAACACAATGAAGATCAAATTTAATGATAACATACAAAATGAATCCTAAACTAAAATAATAAACAACAATTATGCTAGGAAACACATGCCAATTACCTATAAAAACATATCCTAATGCACACCTATCACTCATCCATAACTACTAGAAACAGGAAAGGGCTCAATTAGGATTCTTGATGTAGCCCGATATGGATAGAAAAATTATATCTCCTACTATTGTCCTTACTATAATCTTATTACCTTCATGCATGTCCTTAGTAACTTATATATAAGCCAATTTTTATACACCTCCACATGACTTTCCTAAGTGCCCTGTCATAAGCCTTCTTTAAATCAATGAAATCCATATATAGGTCCCTTTGTTTGTCCTTATAATATTCCTTTAACCATCTACGGAGATTTATGGCTTCTGTCGTGGACCACTTTGGTATGAAACTAAATTGGTTCTTTAAGATAGGTGTACATTTTCTCACTCTCTTCTTAATAAAACTCTCCCATAACTATATGGTGTGTCTAAGTAAAGAGGGATTAATGTGCTAAATCTCCACTCATCCATCATTTTGGTGGACTTGAGGATCTGTAGGTAACTCATCAAGTCCTACTATCCTGCCACTCTTCATGTTACTTAAAGCTCCTCTAGTTTGTTCTCTCATGATATGTTGAAAAAAAATGAGGCTACATTATTGCTTAGAAGTGCTAAGATCACCGAAGGAAATGTTCTTATCTTTGCCTTTATTAAAAAACCTATAGAAGTCGCTATGCCTTCTTCTATTGATGTCATTTTAATTCACAAGCATTCATCTTGCTTAATCCTTTTTACAACAAACTTGATCCAAGTCCCTCACTTCTCGTTCTCTAGCTTTTACCACTTAAAAATATCTTTTAGCCATCCCTTGTTTCTAATATTTGATATAAGTTCTCGTAGGCTTTACTTTTAGTTTCTAATCCTTTGCTCCATCCTTAGTTTCCCATTTTCAATAAAGACAAAAAGGAATAGTGGAGAGAGTATAATGTTCTCTGATTCTTCTCTTACCCAAAAACTCACCTCTTCAATATTCTAGAGATAATCTTTTAAATAAATCAAAATCCCTAAATAATAAGATTGGGAATAAGTCTCCCAATGGAACCTAACTTCTTATAGTGAATCTAGGTCTAGGCTTGATCTCAGTATATTTGCTTTAGCAATCTATCATCTTTTCCCAATATTCGTGACTTTGACAAATGATACTCTAATTAGATGTTTCAAGCCAAATTTGATGCATTCTTCACTTGTCACCTCATAGAATAAAATAAATATTAATTTTACCAATTAAGTACCAAAACCAACTCAAAATAACATAGATACGTCCAATTGATATATCCAAATCACATGTTATCAAATGTTCAAATTGATTGAGCAATATAATTATGAAAATGACTATCGCTAACAACATTAACACAATTATTCTAAACATCAAAAATGCAAAAGAATTGAATTTTATGAAAGGATTTTTTTTCATTTTATAAACAAGTCACTTGGTGTTACCCATATAGTAGAACTTAAGGTCATGAAGTATACTAAGTTGCAAAGTATATGTGACCACATTATTAGATGAGTAATATTGTAACAATGCTAAAGACAATGGTGATGACAATTGATGATTCTTTTATGGTACAATTTATTTTTAAGTTCGTTGATCTTTTACTCAAATTAACTACAACATTATGAAGGAAAGTGGAATGTTGATGAATTGTCTAGTAGGCTTACTTATGAGGAAGCAAGGGCAAAGAAGCAAGGGAGAAGAAGTAACGGGGTCATTTTGTTACCCTAATGCATAAAAAAGTTAGTAATAGAATAAAGTAAAAGCTAACAAGTTTATAATTAATAATAATTACAATTAATAATGCAGATCATGACTAACGTATATACTAAATATTAACATGTACAACTTAATAAATTAATTATATTTTAATAAATCAATTTATTAATTATATATTAATTATTATTAATTATAACTGAATAAACTTAACAGTTAATGATTAATAATTAATTTATAAATAAATTATATTTTAATAAATAATTTATTTTATTATTTTTTATTTATTATTAATTATATCAAAATTACTTAAGCAGTTAATTAATTAATTATATGTTAATTAATTAATTATATTTTTATATGTGTTAAATATATTATAATTAATTAATTAATTATTTATGTTATAATTAATTACATATTCTAATTTGGAACAAGTCACAACCGTGCATGTGTACATATAATATATTATAATTAATCAATCAATTAATCATCATTTAATTAATGAATTAAATACTTATTTTTAATTAATTGATATTATTATTATTATTATTATTATTATTATTATTATTATTATTATTATTATTATTAAGGTATTAATGATATAAGAAACTTTTAATCAACTAAAATTTTTTAACGATATTTAATTTTAATATATATATGTGTCACAAGTGCATAATATATTATAATTAACCAATCAATTAATTATCACGTAATTAATGAATTAAATAATTATTTTTAATTAATTGATACTATAATTATTATTTTTATGATTAATCAGGTTATGAATTGTCAAGTTATAATTTTATTATAAATCATGGAATAAATTTTGTAAAGTATTATTTCGTAATTAATGCACATTATAGTTATTATTAGTAATCACTACTTTGACTTAGATGTACATATATACATAATATATTAACATATACAATGATAAATTAAAAAATCATTGTGAATTATTTTATATGTCAGTGTGCGTAATTTACAATCTAAGATTGAAGAATAATTATAATTTGTACAAATCAAAAAATCATAGTCATAATTTATCAAAATCATGCTATAAAATAGTGACTTGTTTATGATTATGGGCACATCGATTGCTAAATTCAAAGCATAAGAAGCATTTGAAAGATGAAAATAGCAGAAGGGTGTGAAGAGACATTATTAGTCGTACAGGTTCGAAGATAAAGAAGTATAATTTGGAAGTCACAACTGTGACTTATGTGTACGTATAATTTTAGTTGTGACTTAATAACAGTGTCCCTATAATTTGGAAGTCACAACTGTGACTTATGTGTACATATAATTTTAGTTGTGACTTAATAACAGTGTCCCTCTTCTGTCACGAATACTTGACAATCCCCATCTATTATGATTGTGCAACTCTCCAATGTTTCCCTTGGTCACTATCGTGCACACGCCTTTATTTAAGCATCATTCTAGCTTTTCTTTCAAAAAAGATTTTTGGGTCAATCTTAAATGCATTGTTATGAATACGGTTCGTTCCGGATTAAAATTGGTACCGAAATTTAAAATATGGTACCGGATGTAAATACCGGTCGGTACCGGCCAATACCGGTCGGTACCGACCGGTACCTGAGGTATTCAAAATATCGGTCAAATACCGACCGGTACTGAAAATTTTAAAAAATTGGGGGACTTTTTTGCAAAATTTTCAAAAAATTTTAAAATCTTCCTCTCTCCCTCCTACTTCTCTTTCCCCCCTTTTTTTCAAAGTTTTTTAATTAGCTATTTTATTTATTTCAACTTTTATAATTATTGTGAATTTTTAATTTTTGTTTTTAAATAATAATAAATATTCTTATT
>JANQBM010857498.1:7500-12500 GCA_025594535.1 Erythroxylum domingense | reverse complement strand
CCATAGGATATTTAAACGAGAAGGTAATCCCTGGCCAATCCCATAGAAGGAATAAAAACCTTTGCTCAACTTCCAGTACAGGAAAGGCGATCCTAGGTCCATCCTAACAAAAGGGCCCCCGACTTTGGGATGCCTGCAGGAGAAAGTCGCCCTAGGTTTGATTATCCAGAAAAGAACCCTTCTTTCTTTTAAAGAGAGCTAACCGTACCCGTAGTGGGCCCTAACAGATACTTGACGTGGGCTGACACCCCCACCTTTCTCACTATATGGGACTTGGATTCGGCCTATTAGGACATCCCCCTCATAGGCCTACCCCCCGGATATTTATGTACCAAACCGGTAAGCCATTAGAGGAATCCCTATTCACTAACGGCTTGTGGAAGGGGGCTGTATCGGTCCTTAGCTTAGGCCTCTATTCGATGGTCGCCTCGCAGGTATAGCAGATTTCTGCACATATATATATGCCCACCCAAATCGATCGAGAATATCATAATAGAATAGAATAGAATATAGTCTGGCACATTCATTCTAATTATTGGCTGTTGAATGAACCGCGTCCCCCCCATTCCTGAAAGGTTGATCTACCCAAATCAAATACCACTGGAGGAAGAGGCTCATCAAAGCGATACTAACAAGAAGACGAGGCCAGCTCCTTTCTGTGATGCCCAAGCTTCGGACTCACTCTCTGACTTGGACACCGACCGATGCTTCCTTGCCAACAAGAGGAAGGGGAAGAGGCTCAGCGGCGGAAAGCGATTAGTTTGATGGATGCCCACGCCCACCCCAAATACATACCTAGTTTGTTCACTAGTTGATAAGCTATCAGTCAGTGACGATTGTCGAGGACAGAAAATCTCGCTCCGTAGAGGCGCACCATACTACAACTAAGATAAATTCATATGAGACAGACTGAATTTGAAGTTGAAACTACTCCTTGGTCAAATGGGAATATCTTAGAGAGATGACAGCGAATCTGCACCTTGACTTGAAGGAAGGGCTTTTCTTACAGCTATTATGACACTAGTAGTAGAATTCACTATTAGAATAGAAAAGAGTTGAACTGAGCTTTGCCACTCTGGGGCTCCAATTACAGCCATGAAATAAAGAAGTCGCTTAGCTGGCAAATAAATCCAAAAGTTTTGTCTGTCTTCTGATTCTCAGTCCTCGGCCAGTGAGTTCCCGATATCGGAAATGATTATTATTCGGTCCCCCACTCGAGCTATGTTGGACGGGTTATTACCCGCCCAACCCCATAGTCGAGCTGGATTCAGACATCAAGGCCGGGAAGAAGGGAGGGTGTATACCTAATTTTACACTGATCCAATCGGTATAAGAGGTCTACCTTATTCGAAATTTCCACCCAATCCTAATGCAGTAGCTCACCGAAGGGGGACCCTCACCAATAGAAAGGGTAGCCTGGGTTGTAAGAGCATAGTATAAGTACTTTCCTAAGCACCACCAGCATGGTAAATGGCAGAGGCCACAGGAGGAAAGGATTTTTTACCTTTTTTTGATATAGTTTTATTGATCCATCAGTCGAAGAACCAGTTTCCCTTCGCTCAGTTCCATACGTAGATCCTCCAGCTTCGGTAGCCTACCTAGTAGCATAGACAGTCGTATATCCAGTACGAGATCTAGATCCATAAGTCGATCCATCACCAAGAGCACTAGCTTATCCAGATACGGATAGGCCTATAGCAGCTTAAGAAGGAAGGGTAGCATCCCTAACAGCTGAATTGGTTCCATATCAAGATCCATATACAGGAGATCCATCATATAGAAAGCCAGTAGCAGCAAAAGCAGAGACAGAGACAGATGCTGCAGTTGATGCTTGTTCGACTTTTTACACATCCCTCTGATTCCGACTTTCGGTACATACCTACCTAAGCTATCAGTAGCAGTCCCAGGTCCAGTATAAGCATCTAAGTAAGCAGCATACCTAGCAATGTACCTTCCATCTCTAGAATAAAAGCGAGCACGAGTAGTTCCATACCCGGTAAACCCAGGAGCAGCAGATCTAGACACAGTAGAGGGAGCAAAGGCAGTAGGTGGCATCTGTTCCAGCCACATATAGAGATCGAGATCGATACCCAGCACCTGTAGAAGGACCTCCTTTACTAGTAGCAGCAGAGTAAGAAGCAGAGGGTGACGGAACTGAGATTCTATTCCCTTCCTCGCCCTCGTCCACTAGACATGCTACCTCGATTTTAGCGTTAGCGCCCCATGCTTCAAAAAAAGTGGGTCCCGTGCCGTGCCACCTAGCTCTGCATAGATTGGTCGGTTAGGTGTGCCGATTCACCCCTTCCCCATTCCTGGGGTCTCTGGCCTTTCTTTATCTCTGTGATGATACTACAAGGCGGGTGATTGTGCCCGCTCTGTCCCTCCCTCGCTCTGTCCCCGACTCTTGTGAGCCTGGTGCCTTACTATTGGATTGGCGCCCTTCTTTGCCTGAGCCTGTGAAGCGGTAGAAAGGATCGCTACCATCTTGCACTCAATCGAAAGGACCCTGCCTATTATACCAAAAGGCCTTCGATTGGCCCCGTGCATTAAAGATATCAGGGATGAGGCTTTCGACCCGAGTGCTAGCCGACACACTACTTCCTATAGACAACCATAGCCATCCCTTCCTCTCCCACTTATTCATTAGGGCGAGCGAGAAATGTACTCTTCCCACTTGAGGGGGCTAGAGGGGGTGGGGTCACTGAAGACTTAGCATATTCAAATCAGTGACCGAGTCCTTCCCCTTAGGAGAAGCACGAGGGAAGAGTCTAGTCTGTCCTTCCTTTTCTTGAACTGGACCAAAGACCTCGAGAACGCCTGCCGCTTATTTATCTCGTAGTTCCAATTTCAGATCGCCTAGCAAGTAAGAAAGCCATAAGAGTTCAGAGGTAGTAAGGGCTTTGTGGTCGTTAACGGGAACAAATGAAGAGGAGTTTGTTTTCAAACCCCCCGCACTCGATTGGCTAATCAAAGTCAAAGCGGCCAGCTTATTTTGAATGGGTCACCAATAGAACCGTCGGTTCTTGAGAATCTAAGATCGGGACCACCTTTAAAGTTACCCGGTCTGGTTCCAAACCTGCCGTTCATTCAAGACTGCTACAACCGGAGCACGCATTCGTCGACCGGCAGAAGTGCTTTTTCAGTTTGTTATGGGTTCCAACCAAAGGCCCCATGGACTTGGTAGCAGACGGTTCGGACGATGGTTGTGTCCTGAACCCAGTCAGCGGCACATCTCCTATCTCCTAGAGAAGCGGGTGGGCTGGAATAATCAGTGCGATAAGCAGTGGGTACGTTAACTCCCTCGTTTGATCAAAGAATGGATCCTGATGGAGGAGCAACTGGTCTATTCCCCGTAATCACTAGCATTACATACGATAAGCAAATTGTTGATCTCAAGGGGCAGGACTTTGCTCCTATAATAAATTGCTTATATAATCTGTACCTATAGGATATGGATATAGTTATAGGAAATCCCCTAATCTTTCACATAGTACTTTTTTTTTCTTTTTCAATCAATCTGATTTCTTTTTATTTGATTCTCGGCTGGTTCTGAACGCTGGTTGATATTACAATACGTCAGTTAGTTAACATTCGATCCCCCTGGAAGACTCAAAGTCATCAATAACTTGCTTGCCCCAGAGACGAATCTAAATGCTTTCAAATTCAAATCATCTTCCTGTTCTGAAATTGGATAAAAAAGATAGGTCAAAGCACAGGCAGGAGGGGCTAAACGACTATATGGTTAATAAAAGGAAAGATGCTAGTGCAGGGTTATAGAACATCTCTATTACCGACTAAGGGTAGAACGTCTTATCTCCTATCGATGGAAAGTGTTTTAGCTATTTGACTGTAAGGGATGCTGGCTAGGGGTATTCGCTATTAACTATCGTTCTTTCAAAGAGTTCAAACGAGATAAAGATAAAGAATGGAACCCCACCTAAGGTAATTGGCCTGTCATTGAAGGGAAATTGAACTAGATCTCAAACTAAAACCCTAGCAAAAGAAACTGCTTTTCAAACTGGATCTGTAACAGGCTTGAGGTACTTTATTGGCCCGTAAGGAGGGACAGGGACGAAGTGACTGGCGCATAAGCACTAGCCAGGAACTGCGCTTGAAAGGAGAAAGACTCTTTGTCTATTCTCACAGGCGGAAGAAATGGAAAGAGTATATGCCCTTAAGACTGGCTGTAGGGATGTGACAGAATCATTCCCAGCGCGAAGAGATTCCCTTTTTTCTGCATTTGGATCGAATGCAAAGTAAACTGCAACAGGAAGAGGGGCACTCTCAATGGTTGAAAGTAAGCTCACCTGACCCGCTATCGAAGCATCTAGGACTGAACACTCAACCCCAGCAAAGGACTTCGTTGGAGGAATAAAAAAAGAAACTCGATCAAAGAACTGAGACCCAGCTTTCTTCCTCAATGAAACCCAAGATTGATGGCTTTCTGCTGTGACTTGCAAAACCTTTTTTGAGCTCTAATGCTGGAAGGCGGATTGCTAAGGGCCTGAGCCAAGTTCTGACCTATGGAACTCCTGATTGTCGTCGATTATTCGATTGGTTTGTCCTCGTCTGAGCGCTTTGAATATCAGGTTTTGAGCTCGATGGACGGAGCAAGTTTCTCCTGTGATAAGCCTCGTACAAGCGCCCAAAATTCCATTTCAAAAAATGGAACCTGTTGTTTCGTAACTCTATCGTATAGTGATGGATCTTTGAGAGGGACTCTGCTTCTGAGTCAAGGAATGATGATTATTACATAGTTCCTTCGTCACCCTTCTCCAAGGACAATCAGCTCTAGTTCAATTCAGTGTGCCAAGTCAGGGAGTGAGTCAAGGTAGTCGGTCAGTGAGCTGATTCTGCCGCCTCGATTTCTGCTCCTCTCTTCTCTTGCTTTCTTTCGTAGGGCTTCCTTCCCTCGCTTAATTGAATCCCGTAAGTCACTTCGTTCCCCAGCCCAGACTTCTTTTCCTTCTGCCTAGGTCGGCTTCAACGAGCCTCGCTAC
>JANQBM010857498.1:0-2500 GCA_025594535.1 Erythroxylum domingense | reverse complement strand
GGTTGATCGACCGAAGGGGATGAAGGCGCTGTAAGCGGTTCAACTTGACTATCTGGTGACGCGCTCACATCGATGGAAGGGCTTAATGCAGGTACGTGTCCCGGATGAAGGTGTACTGTAGGAAGGTGCTTTGGTGGTTGCCCTCCAGGCGGAGTGTTGGATCTGCGGCCTGGCATACAGCTCTTGAAAGATTGGATGCTTTCGTGGGTTGGCCCGGCCGGGCCGGACAAAGCTAGGTATAGATCGGTTGGCGCTGGATCTGCTGGATAGAGGTAGCGGTACAGACAGCTATGGATAGAATTACGTCAGCTTCGTCGGGTCCGTAGATATGCCCAGCATCTATTTTGACTAAAAATGGTACATAGAAGCGCAGAGAGCGGTAGCAACCATTGACTACTTGGGCCGGGCCCTGCAGCCAGAAAATGGGACTACATGACTCTGATATAAAATTTCTGCGAGAAGAAGGACGAACACAGTAGCGTATACAAGGAAAAAATGAGCGCTAACCAAGAACAAATAAGTGTACCAGTGGTGAAGGATAAAAAAGTCCCTTCTCTAATCAGCCCCATTTGCTTTGTAGTTGCTCTCCGATAGACTCCAACTGGATTTTTTGTCGCGGCATCCTATCCCGGTTGGCTTTGCCAACCGGCTATCTCTAGCAACAAAGGTGAACCGAGGGGCAAAGAAGGAACTGCATGAAATAAAATAACTTTAAAAGATCTAAGCGTTGGACCAGCGAATTCGGAGTGTAAGAAAGAGGCCTCCCCAGTTAACATTTATCCAGGTCCCTCTGCACCTGAAGGTGGACTTCTCTTCAATTGCTTGTGGTAAAAGTGCTTCCATTCGTCATCATTGCCTTTATGCTTAAAATTCTAAAAAACTGTCCAATATTTTGACAAAGTGGGAGCTTTGTCCCTTCCATGGCAGGCTTCAACAGAGTAGGAGTATCCAATTGAAACAAAGGTAGCTCAATAGATAGGGGTATTGAATGAGTCCGCTAGCTAGCTTCTTCGAAAGAAGCACGAGCGTAACGCTTTGAAGTCCCGCTAAAGGGAATCGAACCACTCCCTTCGTTCTTAGGGGTCTGCTCTTTGATCAATGTATTTCTCTGGTGAAATGCTTGATTTCGCTGCTTCCGCAGCTTTTCGCGCTTAACTTAAGGCCTTTCGGGTGGGAGTTCTCTCGAGCACACGAGTAGAGCCAACTCCTACAAATCGGGAAGGCTTTTCCTACCTACTACTTTGTTGTATTGAAGATATCCAGCCCATATGGGCTTTTGCCGACTCTTCGGAATGGTCGGGATAGGCAGAATTACTACTATAACTTGGCGAAGAGCGATACCGAAACTCTTATCATCTTATCAAAAGGAAGATGAGTTCCTCCTCCAGGAAGCCTCTGAACTTTTACCCTTCAAACACCGTATTCTTGCAAACATAGGAAGATTTTTGATATCCCAATAGTTTAGAAAAAAATGAACACTAACCCAATCTCGATTAAAAGCCGAAAGAAATGAAAAATCAATGGCCGCGCAATCAGCGGTAGGCTTGATTGATCGTACTACATAAAAGACTGCTTGCTCGATTGCACTTTCTATATGTAGATGAAAGTGACGACTTGGTCGTTTATCGTCATTATATGATATTTCCTTGTGAAGCTTGACATTTTTGAATCATCGCAAAAATCAGTAATCCAACCCACGGAATCTACTTTTTTGGGCTATTTGAATCTATATGTGTGCGGCCAAGCAAGCTAGCCAATGCGAAGCGTTCTGTGATTTTCTAACATATTTTTAGATAGTCAAGATGATTCACCACCAGATGACTTGCAGCAAGGGATTGGATTTTCCCTCCCAATTATAACAGTGGGCCTCGCCCGTCTACTACTCGACCTTCAGTAACTACAGTTAGCAGGGACTGGGGATCCATCCAATCCAAATCCAATAGCTTACTGACTTGCTTGGGTCATCTAAGAGGTAAGGCTCCCCCGATCGACCCTAACTCTCATTCTAAATCATTCTGGAGCTAAAGGAGTTCCCTAGCCCTTCCAGTTTACATGCTGATCCCTCTATGATGGCATTTTTCTTCCTCTCCGACTTGACGATATTATGATTTCAGAAGCTAGTGATTAGCTGAGGCTGACAGTCTCGTATCCCGGCAAGGGCTGACTCAACTACTTAAGATTGTCGAATCGAATCTACCTTCTATGACCTAGCTTCTGGTATTTGAACCAGTTACGTCGATTGCTGAACCTGACTTGACTTTGACGCGTTGGCTTTGGCTTGTCCTATATCTTAATTAATCGGAAGAGTCAGTGGCTATCCTGCGCTCAAGAGGAAGAACTCAACTCTTTGCAAAGCAAGGGGCATCGCTCTAATTACTGATGTAATAACCTTCCTTTTGAATGCCGCCGGTTGTAACCTTTATAGCGATAGCGAGTCAAAAAAAGATCTTTCGTAGTACACTGATTTTATTGAATTGACTGTAAAAGGTGTGATGGTCTC
>JANQBM010857447.1:0-13512 GCA_025594535.1 Erythroxylum domingense | reverse complement strand
GTGTGCCGGGGGGGGGGGTGAGAGGTATGAGAGGGGAGGGGGAGCTGCGCGAGTTAAAGGCGCAGGATTACCGATGGAATGTACATTCCGTCGGTAATCTAGGTTTTCCCTCGTCATCTTCACGATGCAACTTGCCGACATTTACCGACGGAACACAAATTTCGTCGCTAAAAGAGCGGTAATTCCTGGTGGTAGAAACTCAAATACCGACGGAACACTAATTCCGTCAGTATTCAAGGGTTTATATCGTCGTCTTTAACAAAACAACGAGGCAAGCTGCCGACAATTACCGACAGACAAGGATTTTTGTTGCTGAATTTGAGGAACTACGTGCAATCTATTCGCGTTAAAATTGATGAATCACCGACGGAATACATATTTCGTGGGTGATTCAAGTTTATAGTGTCGTCTTCATCCAAAGGACGACGTTGGTTAACCAAATGGATATGATTTAACGACGGACTATGTATTCCGTCGGTATTTAAGTTTCCTAATTGTCTATTTACGACAATTTCCTGTTGCGATGGAACACAAATTTCGTCGGTAAATAAAGTTGCCTAAACAATTTTACCGACGAAATCTTTACCGTCAGTTATTGGGTGAAGCTAATTAATTAAAAGAGTAATTCCCGCATTTTTTAGAGACGGAAGTCCCTATTCTGTCGGTATGGGTACCAACGGAATTATTTCCATCGGTATATGTCCGAAGTAATTAAATTGTGAGAACGGTTCCGATAATTTTTGCCGACGTCGTAGGCTTTATTGTCGCTATATGTTGTCGAAAATTTTGCGCGAAATTCCTTCCCTCCAGTGTTGCCGATGGATTTATGGTTCCATCGCTATATACGAAAACAATGCCGTATTTACCTACGAAATTTGCTTTTCTGTCAGTAATGTTCCTCTGCTATTCAGTGATTTTCTTGTAGTGACTTAACCAAGAGGGTCATGATGAAACCTTAGCTCAGGATGAGACATCTACCCTAGTCGCTTCAGCTGGAAGGCGTGGTAGGCACAGAATGGCCCAGAAACGAGAGGTTCCTATCGAGGCACTAGAGGTGTCACAAGTAGTTCCTGGGGCACCTGCGTTTGATATGCAGGCATTCCTAGCAAGGATAAAGGCTAACAATGCTATGTTTCGAGACTAGATGATGATGATGCAGCAGTAGCAGCAGCCAACTCCCCCAGTGACAATCTCAAAACAAAAAAGGTCAGATATGCAATTATCTATAGCATATGTAAGGTTTCGTCCAATAGAGTTCGACATAACTAGACCTCGGGAGGCTATTGATTTTCTTAATAAGGTGGAGATGTGAGGCAAGAGGCTGTATTATTCTGATACATAGCTGGTGGGTCTGGTAGAGATGTCTCTGCAAGGGATGCCTAAGGATTAGTACTGAGATCAAATCCTTCTATACTTGGGTATAGTGACATGGTCATAGTTTAGAGAGAGATTTATGGACTACTTCCTCTACTTTGCAACTCGTAAAATGCTCATATCAGAGTTTTTGAACCTATGCTGTGGAGATAGTACAGTGGATGAGTACACCATGGACATTATTCGCTTGAGTCGTTATGCCTCAAAGATTGGTTCAGATGAGCTGAGGAAGAATAAACAGTATGTGTTAAGGTTGGGACCTCTTTTCGTCAACATGACTATGAGTTGTCGAGAGAAGTTCTCTACCTTAGTGGATATGGCCAAGCAGTTAGAGAGGATTCAGTTGGAGTAGGGTACCTTGTCTACGGGAGACTAGAGTAGGAGGCACTCTAGGATCCTCTAGTTTTTAGCAATGATAACAACAGCAATCAAACTTTTTTCCAGGTTCAGCCAGAGTAGGAGTTCTCAACAAAGGGTTGTTTGAGCTCATGATAAGGCGAGATCTGGCCATAGACATCTGAGAGGATTCAGATTCACGCCTAGTGCAGGTAGTAGCAGTAGCGGGCAAAGTTCAAGGCTCAGTTTCTTCCATTTGTCAGTAGTGTGGCATAGTGCATCAGGGTCCATGTCATATACCACTAGGAGCTTGCTACAGATATGGCCAATATGGGCATTTTATAAGAGATTACCCTGTGATGGGATATCAGTAGTCCTCTTTTAATGTGGCATAGCCATAAGGGGGATCACAGTTTGGTGGTCAGCAAGGGCGAGGGTTTGGAGGGAGACAGCTGGGAGGTAGATCTGGAGGCCGTAGTCTTGGACAATCCTCTAGCTTTCAACAGGTAGGTTGTAGTCAGACTAGGGCATTTACTCTCACCCCTCAAGATGCACAGTTTTCCAATGCAGTGATATTAGGTATCATTCTTGTATGTGGATTAGAAGCTATGGTTTTTATAGATTCAGCAGCGACTCATTCTTTTATATCGCCCAACTTTGCTCTGAGGTTAGAAATAACATTGGATAGGATGGATGAGTCTCTGTCAGTATCTACACCTCTGATTGATGTCATATAGGTAAATTTGATCTACTCCTTATGTCCCGTGGAGATTATTGGTAGGAGATTAGTAGCGAATCTTATGTTATTGCCAGTTATGGATTTTGATGTAATATTAGGAACAGACTGGTTATCCTATCATTATGTTACCTTGGATTGTAGAGAGAAGGAAGTGACGTTTAAGATTCCAAGGGACGTAGAGTTTAATCTTTAAGGTAGATAGAAAATCTAGCCCTTCCAACATAGTTTCAATAGTAGTGGCCAACAAAATGCTCAGACAAAGGGCCGAAGGATTTTTGCCCTCAGTCAGGGATTTAGCTATAAAGGGCTTCAATCTCCAAAGCGTTCTGATAGTTCGGAAGTTTCCAGATGTGTTTCTTGAGGAGTTACCAGGTTACCCCCAAAGCAAGAAATTGAATTTTATATTGACGTATTACCTGATATGACTTCGATTTCTATACCACCATACAAAATGGCACCTGCAGAATTAAAGGAATTAAATAAGCAGTTACAAGATCTGTTAGATAAGGGTTGTATCAAACCTAGTGCTTCACCATAGGGTGTACTGGTACTATTTGTAAAGAAAAAGGATGGTTATCTCCAATTATGTATTGATTATCGATAGTTAAATAAGGTGACTATCTACAAAAAGTATCCACTACTTTGAATTGATGATTTTTTTGACCAATTTTAGGGTGTTAATTACATTTCAAAGATTGATATAAGATCAGGATACCATCAGCTAAGGATCAGAGGAGATGGTGTATCTAAGACTACCTTCAGGACTTGATACGACCATTATGAGTTTTTAGTAATGTCTTTTGACATCACAAATACTCCAGCAGCTTTTATAGATATGATAAATAAAGTATTCAACCCGTTCTTGGATAGGTTTGTGATTGTTTTTGTTGATAATTTGGTGTATTTGCGGACAGATAAGGAACATACCAAACACTTAAGATTGGTATTGTAGACACTTTGAGAACATTAACTGTATACTAAGTTATCAAAATGTGAATTCTGGCTTGAGAGTGTTGCATTCTTAGGATACGTGGTATCTCAAGGCGGAATACAAGTGGACTCAAAAAAGGTAGAAGCTGTGATGAATTAAGAACAACCAAAGACTGTGACAGAGGTACGAAGTTTTCTCAGGTTAGCTGGTTACTGTCGAAGATTTGTTCAAAATTTTTGTAAGATAGCAATCCCGTTGACCCGATTGATGCAAAAGAATGTCTAATTTATTTGGTCTGATGCTTACGAGGAGAGTTTTCAAAAACTGAAGGAGTGTTTAACTTCAGCTCCAATATTAGCTTTACCAACAAAAAATGGAGGATTTCAATTGTACTATGATGCTTTGAGAGTTGGCCTTGGATATGTATTGATGCAAAATGGTAAGGTGATTGCTTATGCTTCTAATTAACTGAAGAAACGCAAACAAAATTATCATACGTATGATTTAGAGATGGCAACATTAATCTTTTCCTTAAGGATTTGGCGACATTACCTGTATAGTGAGACATGTGAGATTTTTATGGATCATAAGAGTCTAAAGTATATATTTCAGCAGAAAGATCTAAATCTAAGGCAAAGAAGGTGGATGGAATTACTAAAAGATTACAATTGTATGATCCAGTATAATCCAGGGAAGGCAAATGTCATGGCAGATGCTTTAAATAGGAAATCTTCAGGTAGTTTGACGCTTATCGTAATAGAGAGTAGAGCTTTGACCAAGGAATTACATGATTTGATGGATCGAGGTAATCAGTTTCAGATTTTAGATGCAGAAATATTACTAGCCAACATCAGGGTGCTGTCGGTATTATTAGACAAGATTAGGATCGCCCAAGGTCAAGATCCCAAATTTCAATAACTTATTTATGACGTTAAAGAAAGGACGATTTGTCGATTTTGAAATCGAAAAACAACACATCCTCAGAATGAATGAGAGACTGAGTGTTCCAGGTATAGAAAACTTAAAATAGGAGATTCTAGAGGAAGCATACTATACTGCATACAATATGCATCCAAGTTCTACCAAAATGTATAATAATATTATAGATACATATTAGTGGGACGGTATGAAGAAAGATATGGATGAATATGTTTCTAAATGCTTAAAGTATCAACAAGTAAAAGCTGAGCATCAAAAGCCTTCAGTTAAGTTACAACCACAGTCAATTCCTGAATAGAAATGGGAGAGGATCACGATGGATTTTGTGGTTAGCCTACCTTATATAAGAACTAGATGTGATTCAATCTGGGTGATCGTAGATAGAATGAAGAAATTTGTTAAGATATGAAGCCTGATCATATATTTAGACTTTACACCAGGCCCATGATCGCGGATCCATCGAATTTCTTATGATTGATTGATCGTAACAAGGGTTTGTGGAGATTTCTCTGATGCAGATAATCTTCCATCTGCATCTTCCAGAAACCAAAATCGGTTCCATCGGATTTCTCAATTTGAATCTTCGCGCTTTCCATCTTTTCAGATTTTTGTGATATGAACCAAGCTTTAATGCCAGTTGTTACGATCGATCAATCACAATAATCAAAGAATAAGTGCAGAAATAATAGACACACACAGATTTACGTGGTTCACCAATGTTTGGCTACGTCCACAGGCGGCTAGGGTTTTTATTTCACTGTGAATGTTTTTCAACATATTGTACACTAGGAGAATAAAACATATTTATATGCTCAAGAACAAAAGCACCATGGTCTCATTGTTAGTTGTAGCCCGGATCGTCGTTGATTGACAGAAAAAGAAGTTAAGGTTTTAGCTTGTTTTTCTTCAATTCGTTCAAATATGTTGAGAATCTGAGTATATTGCTTTAGAGAAAGTTATTCTACTCATCAAGAGCTTTCATTTGGTATAAAAATTGTTGAATTTTGAGACTAAAGATTTTCCAGTGACTAGAGGGAGTATTCAAGTTGTCGAAGGTATTGTTCCAGCGACCAATTTGATCTCTTTTGTGAAAATTTTTTTCTAAAAATTCTAAAAATTATATTGATCATTTTTTTTCTAAAAAACCATAGTGAGATTTTCAACAGTTTGCGAATTAAAAACTACGAAACGTTTAGGCGAGAATAGGAGAAATTTCCAAATTTCATAAATGGAATGTTTAGACAATTCGGATGATACCTAAATTGTTATTTAAGCTAAATAACTCCTAATTAGCACTGGTTGAGATATTTTTCTTTCGGTTTACTAGGTATAACAGAAGCGGGACCCTATCGGAAGGTTTGGACAATCGAGTTCAGTTACCAAGTGATTCACACCGACTTACTGTTACCGTAGTTGCACCAGCAAATGAATACTGCTCAATGCTTGTACAGATCACAACATGAAGAAATGCATAACCACATTCATATGCATGCGTAACTATATATATATATATATATATATATATATATATATATCGATATCGATCGATACTTATATATTTATATTGCGAACACGTATATAAAGTAATGCGTACCTACTTTAGTATAAGCCATTATATCGAATTAACCGAGTGGATACGTTGGGTTGAGTATTGCATATATGCATTGGTCATTGCATAACTGAATGCTTACTTGATAAATTGCATGCTTAATAATTTGATATGTATTGCTATGTTCGATTGTGGGAAAGAAAAGATTTGTAGGAAGTGCCACCTAATGGGTATGTATCAAAACCAAATGCGCACTGGTTATGACTATTAGAGTTTTCTTGTTTATGATATTGAGATATGTTATGGCCTAATCCTAGTTGATGCTTGGCTTCCGATCGAAACCTTATTTGTGATGCTTATGACTTTGGACGTTTTGAGCGAGGGCTAGTCTGTTGGGGATGCTTGGCTCTCCGCAACTCCTTTGGATTAAGAGAGCCTTACAGGTATATGAGAATAGGAGCATGGTTGGACTGTTGGTGATGCAAGGACCCTAATCTTTAATAATATTTAATTATTCATTTCTATTTTATTTTATTTTAGATTTAATAATATTTTAATATTTAATTTTTATCTTCTTATTTTAGTCTTTGTTTCTTCTTTTTTTTTTTCCCTATAGATCTATCAAAAACAACATCTCTACTAGTTAGGAGTAAGGTTGCATACTTTTGAACCTCTACAAATTCTGCATCTTAGTAAGACTTTAACTTGGATATTATTGTTGTTATTTTTGTATTGATTACTACGTTTATATGACGATAAGTTACTTATTTCATTAAAATTTTATAATATATATAATAATAAGATGATAAATTTATTGTATTTTATTATATATTTTTTACTTTCACATATATGTCATATATATAGTAGGACTCACTTTTAAACATATTTTAATATTTTAATATTTGATTATATTTTAATATATAATTAAAATTAGTATATATTAATTAATTTAAACATTATTACTTAATTATAATAATCTTAAATTTAACTAAAAAATAAATCCTAATGTTAAAAAAAATAATATTAAAATTAGGTTAATTTTGGTCTCTCATTAGTAAATTTTAGGGATGGTAATGGGCCAGCCCCATCAATTTTTAAAAAATAATTTTTAAAAATCAAAAGTGAAAAATAACATTTTTTAATTAACCTAGGCTTAAGCTTATCCGAGGCTCAACTCTTTTAAGCAAAATAATGTCATTTTGCTTATAATAGTTGAGTATCGAGCCGGCCTGAGCTTGAGCCTAGCTATTGACCCCCCATTGAAAACACTTGAATCTAGGACCATGGGCCGCCTATTGCCATCCGTAGTATATTTATTGGTAATGCTCTGGCATGTCGTGGTATCTCCGTTAATGTAACCAACTCTCAACCCAAGTGAATCATTGTCCTTCACACTCGAGGAGGAAGACACCATCACTTCACCACCATTGAGAGAATGGCGAGTGTTTGTGCTTGTATTAGTCCCAAAAGTCCATCAAGATCTGACATTGGTGACTTGAGTACTATTGTGTATAAGCCTATTGATAGAACTATTATTGTGATTCCTCTCCATTACTTTTTAGAGGTGCAATCTTAAAGGTGTAATAGCTACTCTTTGGCTTTTGAAGCTTTAGGAGTTCGTTTAAGTTCAGACATTGAAAATCTTCCTCCACTACCACTGACGACACCTCTGAAAATGGTTTCCATTTAGGCCATAACAAAACTTGCCCCTAATATGACAAAATGATCATGAATCCAAAATGTTTAGCTGTACATATGTTGAGAAACCAATAGTGATCAAATCACAGAAGCAATAATTTTTTTTACAGTTTTTCATTAAGATCTTAATAATTGAATATCAAATATCTCATATTTAATCATTGAAATTTCTCAAACTTCACAATTAAGTCCAACTTAATTTAAATTAAAATTTCTCTTTTAAAATGCTCTTTATGTGTGACCAAAATTATATTATAATTCATAATTAGAATTAGATAAATTAAAGCTTATTTTAACTTATCTTTAATTCTTCAATTGAATAATCTACAATCATAGATCAAGATTGACGTCTAGTAACATGTCGTGACCACTCCAATATCAGGAATGTCAATATGGTTTGACTCAATCTATTTTTGCATAGTTAAGTTGTATAATTTAATCATTTCTTCATCTAATGTTCCAATTAAACATAGTACAAGGATAATGTCTACTCTTTTGAATGCATTCATGTTCTTTTTTATTAGTTACTAATAGGTTTATACTTGATACTTAAAAATACCTTTTTAAATGTCAATTCACTTTAGCTAGAGAAATTACCTAAATCATTATTAATTAAGAACAATGGAACATTTTCTCTAATTACTTTAGAGTGACGAATCCTTTATTTATTTTCTCAACTATCTCTTTATGGTTCGCACTATATCTAAGTACTACCAACTAAGCTACGCTAAGTAGAATGGATCATAAATAGTATCAAAACATGGTAATTCCTACATAAGCTATCTCAAGTCTAAAGATCGATTAGACAACCATCATAATAAAGAAATCAGCAAACACATAAAAATATTCCATTTAGGATCCTCATAATTGAATCATTTTGGTGAACTTATTCTCTAATAAGCTTCCACAAGTTTATTTAAGTATCTCCATACTTTAATTTATGAGATCAATTACTTTTTTTATAAGAAAGAAACATATCGTGTGCTAGTTTTATCGTTTCATCAATATTCTGTCTTGATGAAACTACAACTAGAAATAATTTAAGAATAATACATAAATAAAAATTGAATCTCATAATTATGATCTTATCATAATTTCAATTGCACAATAATTATTTTAGAGATTTTATCTTTTAGTATTAAAACATCAAATGTAATTAACAAAATATAATAAGATAAATATTGCCTTTATTAATTAAAATAATAATTTCATATATAAAAATACAACTAACGGATTGACTACAAGGACATAAATTAACAATCTCCTATTTACACTAAAGCCTATCACCTATGCATTTCATACCATATCCATTCATATATTGATTATGTCTCCTATGAGACAATGACTTAGTAAGAGACCTATAAGATTCTCTTTAGTGGCAACTCACTCTAAATTTGAGATTAATACTACTAATTCATATCTCATATGGTGCCTTGTTAAAAGATTTGGATGGAACTCTATTTAAAAGGTAAGTAGTAGTTTTAAGGACATATTCCTAAAGGAGATAGGAAAGACTGTATGACTCATCATGGAATGTTCTATATCTAATAGACAATTTCTCGTCTGAGACACTTCATTATGTTGTGGAGTTCTCAGAGGAGTACATTGTAAGAGAATCTCATTCTCTTTTAAGCAACTGAGAAACATGTGGTTTAAGTGTTCACCACATCGATCAAATCTAAGTGTTTTTAATACTTTTAGTAGTTTGCTTCTAAACCTCAATTCTAAATTCTTTGAACTTTTTAAATAATTTAGACTTTTGTTTCATTAAGTATACATACCCATATCTAGAATGATCATCTATGAAAATAATTAAATATAAGAATCCATCTTTAGCACAAGTAGATATAGGGCCACATACATTTGAATGTATAAACTCTAGCAACAAACACATTCTCTTTTTCCATTAAAGGGTAGTTTGGACATCTTTTACAACAAATAGGATTCACAATTTTCATATAATTCATAATCAAAAGGATCCAAATATCCTTCTTTATATAAATTTATGATTGTAGTTTCATTAATAAGATTTAACCTACAATGTTATAAATAAGATGGATTTTGGTCACTTAATTTTCTTTTCTTGCTATTTATCTTAATGATTGACATTTCAAGATCTAATTAATATAAAACCATTTGTAAGTAATTAACATCTATAATAAATATCATCTTTATAAAAGGAACAACTTTTATTCTTAATAATAAAGAAAAATTCATCCAAATCTAAATGAGAATTGAAAATGATGTTTCTAGTAACATCTAGAACATAATGATAATTATTTGGTTTTAGTTCAAGGGGAAAAGGTAAAGCTATATTGCATTTTCCAAAAGATAACCCAAAAACTCTTACACCTTTGCCAACTTTTAGGTCCACTTCTTCTTTTCTCATCAATCTATTTCTTGTTCACATTTGCATGTTATTAAAAATATAAAAAACATATCCAGTATTTAACACCTAAGAACGAGGAGCAGAAGTAGAAAGATTGATCTCAATCATTAATATACTTGAAAAAGTAGCTTCTTTAAGCATCTTATCTTTTAGGGTAGCAAGATAAGCTATGCAATTCATCTTCCAATGTCTATCAACTCTATAGTGAAAACATGTGCCCTTGCTATTGCTCTTTTTCTTGAAATCACCTTTTGGTTTTCCTAATCTAGTAGAATCCTTCAATCTTATGTTATTATTCTTCTTAAAGCCCTTTTTCTTGCTCTTAAAAGAATCCACAATAAGAGCATAACTGGGTTCTTTTTTAAGGCACCTTTTTACATACTTGAGCATACTCAAGAGTTCAAACAATGACACATCCTTTTGCCTTATAAGGAAGTTCATAAAGAACTGTGAAAAGCTCAAATTAAGAGACAGTAACGCCATATCAATGCTTAACTCATGGTTTATGACAAAACCTAACTGGTCTAATTTTTCATTATAAACATTCATCTTCAAAACATGTAGCTGCAATGAAGATCCTTCTATAATCTTTCCTTGAAATAATGCTTTAGAGAATTGATATCTCTCTACCTTGCTTTGTGCACTAAATAACTCCTTGATATGAATAATTATAGTAGGAGCATCCACATTCTCATGTTGCATGTAAAGCTTTAGAGACATACTAGCTAACATCACACATGTAGCTTGTTCAATTTCATCAGTATAACACTAATATTTCTACCAAACCTCATCAGTCGCATCCTAACTAGGCTCTAGCCGAACAATAATATGAAGAACATACAATTTCTTTTTTTATCTAAGAACAATTCTCAAGTTGTGAAACTAGAATGAGAAAATGGGTCTAGTTAGCTTTTTAGTATCCATGATGCTCCTTAACAACATATTGGTACTCATCTTTTTCTGAAAACCAAAAGATATAAAATAGCAAGTATTAGTTTAAGCCATAAATTCGAATAAAATAAAAATTAATAAATATTAGATTACTCTCACTATTTTATTCAAAATAATAGCCCTTACTATTAAATAAAAATTATCACAAAATTTCCTAATTGTCTAGGATCTTATTCAAAATAAGTTAATCTTAAGTCACTCAACAAACCAACTCAATTTGAATTAGTTAAATATCAATAACATTCTATATGACTCATAAATTCACTAGGTGACAACTCTTTCCTAAAATATATCATATATATTATTCTTAACAGTGTCTCTAAATTCATATGAGCATGAGTTTGCTCATCCAAATCATAAAAATTTAGTTAAATAGGACCTATTAATTTAAGATAAATATATTCAAGTTAAAGGCATCTTGATTTGCTCAACAAATCTTACAATAAATAAAATTTTGGTTTTATTCTCAAATAATTAAAGGCAACAATCACATTTTTAACATGTATTTAACATTTAATTAAGAGATTTAAATTTTCAAAAAATTTTGTTCCCATAAAAAATATATTCTTATTATATTGATAATTTCTATCATGACCAAATTATGAAAAAATCTTCAAAACCCTTTGCTTGATTTTAATTATTGATTTGATAACTAATTTAATTTAATTACTCTTTAAAATTTAAACTAAAATTCAAAATATTCCTAATAAATATAATCCTTTTAAAACATTTTTCAAAGATTTGGAAATTAAACCAATTTAGTCTTTATTAAATCAATTTAAATAAAAGAAGGCTTAAAATAAATAACAATTAAAATAAAAAGGGTGGGGATTGTCTAGCGTGTGTTGTAAGGCATATGTAGGGCACACGCCCCAGTTAACATAAGCATGTGTAGCTCAACAGTGTCTATTCACAGACATTGGATCATCATTGTTTGAATCTAGGGTTTTCTCTGTGTTTTACGACCCTCCTTTTGTTTCATGTCACTGCCTCCAACTACTTCTCCTCTAAGTGCCATTGCTTCACCTTTGCTTGATCATGCGTTCCTTACCTTCTCTTCTTTCTACTTCTCCCTTTTCTTCTAGGTGACTATCACCTTAGCCAATAGTGATCATCACCACTGGCCAACTCCATCATCAGCGGCCATGGTCACTGCTGGTGGAAGCTTACCAAGCATATCTTGCCACTGATTCAAACAAGCACAGACACTAAACTAGAATGAACACACCTAGATTCAATCCTATTCCAAATCCAATGCACATATAAAATAGATCCAATCTAGAACTATCGGGACATACATAATCACGTTGTTCTCTAGAGCACAACAAAAACCTGATTCATCTAATTTAAATACTCCCAAAACATTCAATCATACAGAACACAATCCTGATTTTGATACAGAGGGATATCCATTCACCAAAATTTTCTAGGTATAGAGAAACTAGAAGCAGAATACCAAAATCATGTAATAGTCATACACATAGGAATAGGCCAGAGGCCCAATCCATCCTTACTTTTTTTAAAAACAATTTACAAACGATGTCATTTTTGACAAAACAACTTCGTTCCACCTGACCTTGGCCTATGGCCAGGTCGAGCCGAACTATTTTGGCCCGTGGCCTGCTGTGGCTTGGTCAACTCGGGCCAAAATTTGGCTGGAGTGGGCCAAAATTGACATCCTTACACATACATGTACTCTATTTTTTAGAAAATGACAGATATGACCATTCAATTTCCATAAAACAAAAAATGCATTCAGATTTAAAATGCATAAACAAAACAAACCCTAATTAATTAAAACAAGGTTTTAAGCCTTAATTTTTTATCAAATTAATAGTAATAAAGCAGTTGATTCAAGCTAAACAACTAAAAGAGGGTCTAATGCCAATATTGGGAAATAAACCCTGATCCAATCATAGGCGTAACAAAAAAACATTTTGTTTAAAGTTTCCCATTCAAATCTTAATAATTGAATAACTTGAAATACATGAATCATAAAATAAATGAATTGTACATAATTTAAAAGTTCTGTTAAATTTTTTTCTAAAACCTTTTCGATATGTCAATCATGAGCTATCTAAGTGTTCAATCTCTGACGATGTCCACAGGGCAGAGAGACAGAAACTCAACTTTTGAGAGAAAATAAGCTGGAAAGCTCTCTTACGCAAATAGAAAAAAGCATTAGGGTTTTATTTTTATTAAAATAATATTCTCATTATAATTAAAGTTAAATTCTAATTCTATTTAAATTTAATTTTAATAAAGGTTAAATATTTCATATTTGATCACTGAAGTTTTTCAAATTTCACAATTAAGTCCAACTTAATTTAATTTTTTTAAAAATTGTACTTTATGTATGGCCTATTAGGTTTCTAATATTTTTGTAATGATTAAAAATTATAATTAAATAAATTAAAACTCCTTTTATTTATCTTTAATTCTCCAATTAAATAATTTATAATCATAGAGCAAGATTGATGTCTAATAATATGTCATGACTACCTAAATATTAAGAAAGTGGTTGACTCAATGTTAAGTCATTTAAATTGCATTTATTTTAGACTTAACTTTGGTTGATGTGTTGAAATTGGTATCCAAAATTGATG
>JANQBM010857428.1:0-13515 GCA_025594535.1 Erythroxylum domingense | reverse complement strand
CTTTCATCCTTTTGGTTGCAAATGCACTATCTTGAATATAAAAGAAAATTTGGATAAATTTGATTCTAAGATCAATTTAGGAAATTTTCCAGGTTATTTTATTAATTCTAAAGCTTATAGAGTTTATAATCTTGTTTCTAGATCTGTTGAAGAATCTATGTATGTAAAATTTAATGATGATTCTCATCTAAATAAAAGAGATGATGCTGATGATGAAACTTTATCTGCTCCCTTAGTTAATAACCTAGACGATTCACCACCAGACTATCCATCTAATAAAATGATAGATAGTTCTGAAATTATTAGCTTAAGAAAAGACTGAAAATATAAGTCTTCTCACCCAGAAAACCTAATTATAGGAGAAACATCAAAAGGAGTGAGAACTAGATCAAAGTTTAGGAGAGAGGCCAATGTAGAATTTCTTTCCGAATTAGAACCTAGGAAAATTGATGAAGCTCTTCAATACGAAGCTTGGATTTTAGCTATGCAAAAGGAGTTAAATCAATTTACAAGGAATAAAGTCTGGTCTCTAATTCCTAAACACCCTAATAAATCTATTATAGGTATTAGATGGGTTTTCAAGAGTAAACAAGACAAATCAGGGAAAGTGAACCATAACAAAGCTAGATTAGTAGCTCAAGGATATAATCAACACGAATGAATAGACTATAATGAAACATATGCTCCTGTAGCTAGACTAGAAGCTATTAGGATTTTGCTTGCATATGTTATTCATCATAATATAAAACTGTTTCAAATGGATGTGAAAAGTCCATTCTTGAATGGTTTTATAGATGAAGAAGTTCATGTGAAACAACCCCTGGTTTTGAAGACATTGATAAACCTGATTGTGTGTATAAACTTCATAAAGCTTTGTATGGATTAAAACAAGCACCTCATGCATGGAGTGATCGTCTGGATTCATTTTTGATTAAAAATGGCTTTGTTATAGGTCAAGTAGATAAAACATTATTTCAAAAGGATATTAAAAATGATTTTATCATTGTACAAATATATGTAGACGATATCATTTTTAGTGCTACTTTTAGAGAATTATGTTCAAGTTTTGAAAATATTATGAAAAATGAATTTGAAATGTGTATGATGGGTAAATTAAAGTTCTTTCTTAGTTTACAATTTATACAAACTGATGAAAAGATTTTTATTCATCAACAAAAGTTTATAAAAGAGCTTTTAGTCAAATATAAAATGGGAAATGTTAAACCTATATCTACTTCTATGCATCCGTCAATCGTCTTGACTAAAGATGAAGTTGGTAAGAAGATTGATCAAACTCTCTTTAGAGGAATTATTAGTTCTTTGCTTTACCTAACTACAAGCAGACCTGATATAATGTTTAGTGTTTGTTTATGTGCAAAATTTCAAGTTGACCCTAGAGAATCTCATTATATTGCTGTTAAAAGAATATTGAGATACTTCGCAAGTTCTACTGATCTTTGTTTAATGTATGAGAAAGGTAAAGATTTCAGGTTAATTGGTTACTGTGATGCTAATTATGTTAGAGATAGGATTGATAGAAAGAGTTCAAGTGGAGGTTGTCACTTTCTTGGTCATAATCTAATTTCTTGGTCTAGTAAGAGGCAAATTTTAATTGCTCTATCTACTGCAGAAGCTAAATACATATCAGTTGCAAGTTATTGTTCACATATATTATGGATAAAGTATCAGTTAGAGGATTACTCTATCCAAGAAGATCATATTCCAATCTTCTGTGACAATACAAGTGCTATCAACCTTTCAAAGAATCTAATACAACACTCAAGAGTAAAGCATATTGAAGTTAGGCATCATTTTATTCGAGACTATGTATAGAGAAGGATCATCAATCTACAATTTGTTAATACAAATCAATAATGGACAGATATTTTCACTAAACCCTTAAGTGAAGACAAATTTAAAGAAATCAGATGAAACCTAAATATGGTGATGTTAAATGACCATTCGTCTGAAACTCTATGATCCAGACGATTCATTTTGAAGAAGATGAAAAGTCTCAAGTTTTCAAACTAAATAGTAACGGTAACTTTTACTCGATGGTTTTAGTCTCATAATTACTGGTGGATCAGTTGCAAATGTTACAAACGGTAACTTTTTAAGAGTGTATATAAAAAGAGCAATCATTTCAAAATCTGTAACATCTTACACTCTAGAATTTTTGAGAAAAACTTCAAAACCAACTTGTTCAGAGTATTCTCATACAAAGACAATTCAACACTCTGTTCTTAACATCAAAATCTTCTTATTTCATCTTATATCTTTCTCTTTATTTTCTCTATATACTAACCTCGCTTCTTAAAGAGAAATACATTTCTTTGTTTAATGTTTATCTTTTACAGATTAGAAAATACCGAAATCTCTTGTCTATAGAAGACTCGTCGATTTCACTTCCTTAAAGAATGCTTAGATGAATATCAAACTAGAGATTGAAGTAGTTGGATGGAAGAACTTCTTCAACATCCAAGAGTCGATGTATCTAAATGAACTATATAAGTTCTGGAAAAATGCCAAGGTAGTAGACAATACCTTGGTATCGATGGTAGATGGGTTGTTACTAATAATCACACAAGATTCTGTGATGAAGGCTATTGAGTGTCCAAATGAAGGAGCATAATTATTAAACAATACAAATTGGTTCACTCAAAGTCATATAGACGATAACAACATCAATCGACAACTATATGGATTTAGTAATCCAGGAGTTAAGATGTCTTCACTCACTTCTTCTCCATTTTATCCTACCGAGAGCAAAATCAAAGGACATGGTAACAATGAATGATGAACACTGTTTGTTTCTTCTCCTTACTCACCAACCTGTTAATCTTCCGTTTTTTATTCTCAAGTACATGATAAAGGCTAGGGAGAAATATCATCTGAAGAGTGGTTCTTTACCTTATGGTATGCTGTTAACAAGATCTTTTAAAGCGTCTGGAATCCTACTTGATAGAGGAAACGGAGTAAAGCTAAATGTTAAGAGTATTATCAATGCCTCTAATATTCACAAAATGGGGATCAAGACTAGAACCGAAGCGGATGAAGATTTCACACCCAAAGCACAGTCTAAGGGGAAGCTTTTAGTAAGACGAAGTAAAGGAAATGTTCCGTCTGAAAAACAAGCAACACCTCGATCATCAGAAAGAATATCAGCAAGGGTAAAGGTTGAACAATTGTCTGATAAGCCGATACAAGCCAAGATGATTCCACAAAAGAAGGAAAGCAAGGTTCAATAACCAGCTCACCAAGTGTCTTTAAAGAGGAAGGTTGAGACACTCCAATTAGAAGTGCTTAAGAAGTCAAGAAGGTCACCAAGATTAATGACCTTATGACAATAAGAACAGAAAAACCAAAGAGTTCTGATTCTTGGTGGAGACTTTGAGAGTGAAAAGGAGCAAGAGAAACAACAACAAGAAGTCAAACCAATTGTCTCTTTCCCTCGGATTCAACAAGAACAACCGTTTGCAGAGACAGAGATAAAAAGAAAGTTAGTGTTCGAGAAGAAGAAGTCTCAACAACAACTACGTTTCAAACCAGTAGAAGAACAAAAAATGACGAAGTTGACTCACGAGAAGAAGGTTTCATCAATTGATGTTCCATAAAAGACACAGACTATTGAAAAGAAGATGAAGACACCATCTGAACAGCAGTTAGTAACTTTCGACCCTCCTCAACCAATGAAGAAAGAAGATTTGAGGATGAAGATTATAGAAGAATCAACACCTGATCGTAATAGAGGTTCAATTATCATCAGAGAACCTACTACACGAAAAGTTAAGGTTCAAGTTGAACCTATAACAATAAATGATCAGTCTATATATCTTCTAATTCATGAAGAATGAAGATTATATAGTATTCTGTGAGACGAAAAGACAGAACCATACTTGTTGAAGATTACAAAAAATTCATATACAATTTATCCAGTGACAAGAAGAACGACAATTAAGATTGTACCAGATGTACAACCTAGATTTCCAACACCAGTAGACCACAAAGAAAAAGGGAAGAAGAAGAAGTTTCATAAAAGATAAGAAGATGATCTCATAGAAGAAGAAATTCAAGCGGCAGTAAAGAGCATAGATGATGTATGTCACGCAGCCCATCCTGTAAGCGTCTATATATCACATCATATATCAAGGGCATCAGGAACTAATTTTAGAGCATCTACTAAAGATGAAAGCTTCAAGGTAGTTGGCTCAATATCAGAAGGAAGGTATGAAAGTATCACAATTGAAGGTATCATTTTTAACCTAGAAACCTTTATGCATTTGCTTATTCATTTCAAACCTTTAGGTTTCATTCCTTCAGTTAAAACTATTTTACATCTTCTAGGGCAACTAATTTACAAGTTACCCAGACCTGATGATCTCGATATCCCTGTTGAAAAACTAACTTTCAAACTACCCTCTATTAGAATCATAGAATTAGGCGATTCACCTAAAAAACCATCTGTTTTTTAGTATGTTCATCCACTTAGTGAAATAATACAAGATCCTAATAATAATTCGAAGCTCTTGAAGAATTTCATCGTTTGGATTGAAGCTAGTCATAAGCAGACGGAAGTATAAGAAGTCTTAGCTAAAAGCATTGAGAAAATTAATACTAAGGTTGATATAATGGGTGATACAGTGGGTGATCTTCATAAGAAATTAGCACTTCTACGTGTTTTTATAGAAGAAGACCTCAAGATGATCCACACTGATATTCAACAAATGTTTTCTGAAATTTTGAAGCGTCTGAAATAAATTTTTGATTGATAACAAATAGGGGGAGAGAACATATAGATATAGATATAGATAGATAAATAGAACAATAGAGAGGAGTTTTGAATATCATTTTTGTATATTTGTCTGAATTTTATCTTCTAATATTATAATTATTTGTTGTCATAAAAAAGGGGGAGATTATTAAGTCAAGAAAACTTTACTTCTTCTATTGATTTTGATGAAAGTCAAATAATAATAATAATAGAAGATAAAAATTTAGATGAATATACAAAGATGTAATATACAAAGATGATATTCAAAACTCCTTTCTATTATTCTATTAATATTATTAGTCTGAATTTTTATCTTATAATATTATGATTATTTGTTATCATCAGAAAGGGGGAAATTGTTAAGTCAAGAAGACTTTACTTCTTCTATTGATTTTAGTGAAAGTCAAATAATAATAATAATAATAATAATAGAAGCCTGTGAACTATTTTGATGAATTTGTTAAGTGCTCGGATAAATATAAATGGCATAAATCATCAAATCGAGATGATACTTAAAAGCTGAATAAGACGGATTAGACGAAGTGATCAAGTCTAAGACATCAAACGAAGCGTAAAGCATAAAGCAAGATGATGTAATTGAAGAATGTGCTAAAAATGTCAGTTAGCTGGAGTTGGTTATAGAACTCAACTAATAATAGACTTTATAAGACTCAACAAGCAGTTTTCTTAAGAAGACCGTTGAATACTTAGGCTATAAATATTAGTCGTAGTTGTAAAATTAAATTTTAATTTTTGCTGTAGAAAAAAATACTTAGAGAAATTATGTGCTCAAGTGCTTACGCTATGAAAAATATTATGAGAGAAAAGAAAGAAAGAAAGAGAGAAAATACATCTATAACGTGAGTGTGGAAAATCAAACAAAATCTTTTCGAGAGGAAAGAAGGCTAGAGCTTGAAAAGGCTAAGGAAGCAGATAAAGAATACTTTGTGAAAGAGACCTAAAGAGGCTCTGAAAGTGTACAAATAATACTTGTAACATTGAAGGAGATAGTGAAATCTCATATTAATTCTGAGGACTGGACATAGCCTAAGGTTAATGGTGAACTAGTAAAAATCACGGTGTCATATTCTCTAACTCTTACCTTTTTAATTGTCTTATTGTTAGAAGAATAGATACTAATTTTTGCTATTGCGTTACTCATCAAATCAAGTGCATTGTTTAAACTTGTAATCGTCTGAATTTGTCAAGAAAATCAAGAAGTTTTTTAAGATTCATATCTCAGACAATTTAACACAATTCAACCCCCTTCTTGTGTATTTTACATATTATACGTAATTTCTATATTAACAAGTGATTTACTTCATCATCCTTAACTATAACATCAGAATAAGCATTAGTGCGGTCAGCTAGCTGTATGATTAAACTCTTTCTTTCAATGGACCCAAATTTAAAGAAACATAAATTGAATGAGGCATAACATTAATAGAAGCACCCAAATCCAACATAGCTCTATTGATCACAGTATTACCAATTTTGCAAGGAATGGTAAATATACCTTGATCTCGACATTTTAGAGGCATCGTCTTTTTTAATACTGCCAACACATTCTCACCCATCATCACTTTCTCATCACCCCTTAGTTTCCTCTCATGTGTATACAATTCTTTGAGGAATTTGACATACCTTGGTACTCGCTTAATTGCCTCGAGAAAAGGTGTATTGACTTCTACCTTTCGGAAAGTCTCCAATATCTCTTTTTCCTTCTCCTCCTTGTTTGGTCTTGTCAATCTGCTCGAAAAAGTGGAGGGTTAGAATCTCCAATATCTCTTTGTCCTTCTCCTCTTTGTTTGGTCTTGTCAATCTACTTGAAAAAGGTGGAGGGTTAGTTTTAATATTATTTGGACTTTCAAAATTTACCTTCGTACTCGATGACGAATTTTCTTCCTTTTCTAATTCCTTCTCAATCTCTTCCTCTGTAGCAATCTTTGATGGGTTCTCTTGGGAACCTCAATCTCCTTTTCTCCCCTCAGGGTTATGACACTGACATTCTTTGGGTTCACCTCAGGTTATGATGGTAGCTTTCCTCCAATTTGCAATTCGATATAGTTTATCCTCACAGCCATTTGACCTTTTTGATTTTCCAAATTTTGTATGCTCGATTTTGTCTCTCATTAGAACTGTTGCAAATGTTGCTGCAGGTTCTGTTGAAATTAGAGATTGTTAGTAGTAAGAGACTTTATCAATTCTTCCATAGAATTACCTAAACTGGAAGAATAGACTACTTATGCCCTTGGTTGAAATTGTTGTGCTTCTTGTGATCGAATTTAGAAGTAATTTTACTGCCTATTCCCTCCATAACTCAAGCTAGGATGGTCCCTCTAGCCTGGGTTATACGTCTATGAGTATGGGTTATACTAATTCGGTAAGTTTCCTATTCCAACATTCACATACTCCATACTTCCTTATTGTAATGTAGGGCACTCATCAGTTGGATGGCTCGTGTTTGAATATATTCCACACATTTTCACTAGTGCCTGTCCAACTGCAATATGTCTCACAAAAGATGTTATTTCATCTAAACGATGTTTAATGGATGAAGTGCTTTCCTTGTTCACTCGTCGAACATCATTACGAGTGCTGAATGGTTAGTTGTTAGCGGCCATCTTCTCAAGTAATATTATGGCTTCAATGGTAGTATTCTCACAAAGTGCCCCACTACTTGCTGCATCAACCAAACTCCTCTCCATTGATAATAGTCCTTCATAGAAAAACTAGAAGAGAAGTTACTCTGGTATGTTGTGGTACAAACAACTGGCACATAACTTCTTGAACCGCTAATAATTCTTATAAAGAGAATCTCCATTTTGCTGCTTGATGCCACATATCTCCTTCCAAATACATGCCATTTTTTGTGGCCAAAAAATATTTCTCTAAGAACAGTCTTTTTATCTCCAACCAAGTATTTATGGTACCTGCTGGTAAATCAAACAACCAATCTTTTGTTGCATCTTTGAGTGAGAACAAGAAGGCTCTCAATATGATCTGCTTATCCATCACCCAAGAAGGATTCATGCTCAAACACATCACATCGAGTTTTTTAAGTTGCTTATGTGCATCCTCACTTGCAAGATCATGAAAATTAGCCAATAAATGAATTAATCCAGATTTTAACTCAAAAGTAACATGTTTAGCAAAATTCGGAAATGTTATGCATAATGGTCTTTGAGTTAAATTAGGTGCAGCTAACTCCCTTAAAGTTCTCATAATTGCGATCGTGTCTTCGGATTCTAGTTCCAGTTTATCTACCAAAGCTGACCTTGCTTCCCTACATAATCTCTATAATGTTCTCTCGATCTCCGGATCAAGTTGTTCAATTTCTCTACGAGAAGATCTAGTCACTACCATGCACCAACACTAACAAGAAATTAAAAATTAAGAAGTAACAAAAAGAATGATTATAAACAAATATATTCACAGAACACCAACTAAAATCAAATACAAAAATTAAACTACCATAATCCCTGGCAACGACGTCAAAATTTGATAGCACATGTCAAGTACGTTGCAAAATTTACCTAACTCTGCACCATAAAATTTGCAGTTAGGGTGAGTCGGGATCGAATCTACAGGGAATGTTCAGTTAATTTCTGTAACAAAAATTAATTAATGTAGGAAAAATATAAAAGGGGGTTTTCGGATTTTTAATAATTTAGAAAATAAAATAAAAGTAAAATATTGAAAATAAATTAAAATAAGTTATCGAAAATGATTAAACTGTCAAATATATGTAAGGTCCGGTTCTAGATTCAATCTCGGCCTAAACACAATCAAACATATTTCGTCATCCTAACATCCTTACAACTCCCTTTTGACGATCAATCTAAGACTAATAGAATGCTCTTACTAATCTTAGTTTTTCTTAGGTTTTGTTTAATCAAGCCATGATCATTAATTAAACCTACCAACCGAATAATCTAGGATATGCTCTCTATACTTATTTTCACAGCCGCATTACGAAGTGGAAAATGATCAATATAGACATTAACCTCACACATTCGGGTTATCTAACCTAAGTTTTGTTGCTTCTGTTAGGTTTATGTAAATATAGTGCCCTGGAAAGCAAGTGTATTTACATATAACTTAATTTTCTTCTAGTTAAAATATTGTAATGCAAATATTTATTATTAATAAAAAAAAGAGTTTGGTTTTATTTGTCTAACCATTATATAACTAGTCATAAGGAACCAAGATTTTTATGTAAGTAGTATACATATACATGGAAATGTATGGGAAACATGTATATTATTAAAATCTAAATTAATTAATTCATAGATGAATAATCAAGTTGGTCGCTTGATTATGGTTTAGACCGTAGTGTTGCGATTTACCTCCGTGTAAGTAAAGGAGTTTACTTCAACGGAATGATGAGCTTCAAATCATGATAGTAGTTGACTATCGGTAATGGCATTATTAAATGACTCTAGAATCATGTATGTTTTTTAAAGAATAAATTAGATCGTTACTTTAATCTTAAAACATACACCTTAGCATTCGTTTATTATGAACCACAATCTTGATCAGTGGTGAACTCATGTATGTTTCGTTATAATTCTTGATATGATCATAATGGATTTTTACAGGGTATCAATCCAGTGTCCGCATGTTGGAATTATTAATTAAAACTTGCATCAGGGAACATTCACTAAAATAAAGAGTTTATAGTGACATTATCACTTCTAGATGTTTTACGGAGATTGGTGATTAAATTGGCGCTGGTAGTTTAATGGACTAGCTACTCATCAAGTCTTAACACCAATATTAGATCTTGTGTGTTAATCACCATGTAGAGTGAAATGAGAGATCTAGAAGGTAAAACCAACATAAGGGCAAAATGGTAATTTTACCCTTTATTGTACAGATGGCTATAATATGGTTCATGATAGAGTTTACGATTGGACATCATTTTTTAATAATTTTAAGTAATTCAATAGTGCAACCAATTGTCTTTAGTGGAATGACATTTGGTTAATAAGTCGGAATTAATTCTAATGAGATTAAATTAATTCCAGGCTTATTAAAGCTTGAACTATTTAAGTCCAATTATATTCCCCATTTGGCTTCTAGGAAGGTTATCAAAAAAGGTAAGAAAAATAAACGGAGGTTATCGGAAAGAAAATGGGAAAGTTTAGAGAGAAATGGACGAACTGGATTCGAGCCAAAAAACAGAACAATTTAATTAAGAGTTAATTAAATTGGGTTTTAAGCCTATAATTAAATATTGGGCTTATACAAATTAATTGTTAATTATAAGCCCAAAGGAATATTTAATATTGGGCTAGCTTTTGATTTAATTGATTAGATTAATTGAATTAAAATTAAAATTATTTTAAAAAAAAGACAAAAGGAGCAAAACTGAATAGCTGGATTAGGTAATGTTTTTCATTAAACAATGGGTTTAATAGTTGTCTTTTTAATTATGCAAAATGTACATAGCTCTTTTGATTTTCTTAATTGAATGAGTGATTGCGTTTTTGTCTTTCCAACATGCTTTTTATCATTACAACAATGAAAACATTATGAGAAGATAACATTCAAGTGTTGTATGGGAAAGGATGGAGGTTTTTTAAGTTTTTTGGCTAAAGAGTAACGTGAGTTTTTTTTTTTTTTTGACTCTTCTCTTTTCTCAAAACTAGCCAAAGGCTAAGAAACAACTCCCTCATTCCATTGTTTCGGTGATAGTATAGAAAAATGCAAGGTTCTTTTCCATTCTTATCATAAAAGAATTAAGGTTGCGTTTTTGGTGGTTCTCTCCAAGCTCTCCAAAACCGTACGCTATAGCGAATGAGAAGGTCTCATTTTTTCTCCACCAACCTGCCAAACAAAGTAAAAGGTTAGATCTTTTTCGTTTTTCTTCTCCTTTTCCCACCAAAGGATCTTGATAACTAAGTTGTCCAAGGAGAATAAGTGGGAGATCAAATTGGTTAAGGACATAGCATTGAGGAGTCAAAGCTACAACAAGGAGTTGGTAAAAATTCTGATCTTGTTCTTATTATATTTATTTTCCTTATACCGTATCATGTATGGATTAAAGCATGTTGATTTGGTGTTTATGCTTCCGCTATATTTTGATTTTGAAAAAGTTTTTGAAATCTACCGGTTGGCCAAACCAAGCATGTTTTTGTTTTCGATCCAAAAACTGGTATCAGATTCATTTTTATAATGCAAGATTCGGTTCCTGTATGTGGCATGGGTTTGCATATATTACATTATGTATACTACAATTTTTATCTAATAAAATTATATTTTGTGTATGTTTTAGTTTGCTCTTTTTTTTGTCCACAGAAAATCGACTTACCTGTAAGTTTTCTTCGATTGGTTTGTAACAAGGAGGGTGGCCTATCATCGCCATGTTTGCTCCTTGACTTATTTTTCCTGTTTTCATTATTTTTGTAATATAAAAATTCTGTAATTTTGAAGATGGAGTCGCCATTGGTCGAAGAAAAGTAGGTAAATGTTTTCGGGTTTTATTTTATGTTAATGGCAATTTTTATTTTTATTAAATTCTATTAATTCTTGATTTTTTCAAGTGCTGGAATTTTTGTTTTACTTTTTACAGATCAGATCTTATAAAATAAAAAAGTGCCATTAATTAGTTTTTACCGAATGGGTCGGGTCGTGCGAGCGAAGAATTCGAAGCGGAAGATCTAAGACCAATAAGTTTTTCTTGGGCCTAAAAGCCTTGTAATTTTCTTTTATTTTATATGATGGATAACCAAAAGTAACTTTTTAATTCATGACATGAATAGATGAATGGATGTTAATAATATGCGATATTATGTGAATGTATGCCATGCATTCATTATGTATGAGATATATGATAAAACAATATAGGATGGTTAATAAATTGCATCTAAACAAGATGGTAATTATTAAAACTTAAAGACCGGAAAAGATTGAGTGGGAGAGGATGCTCATGTGAGAGTCCATGGTCTCTATAAGATGGCCCATTTGCATGTGGTGAAGTGTTACTCCCAACCGGAGGACATGAATTCTAGATCTTGCATAGTTTGGTTCTCCTAAAGGATAAGTCTACTCATTGGTAGCAAATGTGACCTCCCACTGAGGCATGGTTTGCAAGTATCTTTAGTGGATAAATCAAATGGTTACATACTTAACATGGTTTATCAATAACCTACCCACCGTAGCTCTGCTGCTAAATGCATGGACCGAATTATGGCGCTTCTTAAAGAGTTAGGCATGAAGATGCTTGGTAGCTTTTTAAGTGGGAGGGTCCTAGTTTTTCTTTTAATGGATAAGATGGTCCACCGTCACTTAGTCCATTATAGATAAGAAAAATAACTGTCGTATAAAGATTTAATTTTTAAGTTTTGTTAAATCTATCATGCATACATGCATCATGATTTTATACAAATTTCCAATATTTTTAACTAATATGCTCATTTTTTAATAATTTATATTTTCAGACATAATTATCACAATATGAATCCACTCACTAATAACAAATTAGAAAACGAAAAAAAATTTAATGAATGGAGATGTAACCTCGACATCGTTCTTTAATATGAACGAATTTCATAGGTATTAACAGACAATGAGCCTGCACCTCTGGGTGACAAATCAACTCTTGAGAAAGTCCAGCAATATGAGCAATGAGTATTATATTCTGGCTTCTGTCAGTTGTAAGCAACTTGAAGGCATGCAAAATACCGGTGCAATGGTCCATCACCTACATGAGATGTTCGGTGTGAGGACTAGGTCTGCAAGGGTGAAAGCTATCCAAACCTTTCACAATCTTAGACAAAAGCCCGGTGAACCGGTGCGGGATTACAAGCTTAAGGTAATCTCTGTAGTTACTGAGGTTAAGTTGCTTGGGGCAGAAATGGATGCGAAAATGCAGATGATCATTATCATCAATAACTTAAACTATTCTTTTCAGCAATTTAAGTTGGACTATGAGCTCAACACCAAGAATTACACCTTGAGTGAGTTGATGAATACCCTTCAGAATACGGAGGAGATATTAATTATCAGGGCTAATGGGCCAGAGGCTCATACTACATCTTCTAATTCCAAGGGTAAGGGAAAGAAAAAGAAGAAGGGTGCAAAGAAAGGGAAGGCCAAAACAGGGGTCAAGGCACAACTCATAAAAAAGAAGGCCAACGAGGACACCAAGGGAAAGTGTTTCCACTGTAGTGAGAAAGGCCACTGGAAGAGGAACTACGCGGTCTACCTTGAGACCCTATGGAGCAAACAAGGTATGGGTTTCCTAAGTTTGTTAGGAACTAGAAATGTGGAAAATTCATCTGATTCTTAGATACTAGATTCAGGAGCCACTGACCATGTTTGCACAGGGGTTCCAGTAAAGGAAAGGACTGCCTAAAGGCCAGCTTCAAGTCAAGATAACAGATGGATATTACGTTTTGACAGAAGCAATGGGAGTAGTTTTCTTAGACTTTCCTTAGTGTATAGGTTATTTTTAGAGGATGTATATTACATCCCAATGGTTGTAAGGAACATGATTTCTGTTTTTTGTTTAATAAAATTTGGTTATTCCTTATATTTTGAAAAAGTTGTATCAATATATGAGAATAAGGATTTTATTTGTAATACAATAATTAAAAAGGGATTGTTCTTTATAGAACCTATGACAGGCTCACTAAACACCACAGAATTAATAAAACCAATAAAATCCAATGACTCTAGCATTAATTCAAAATATCTGTGGCACTTAAGGATGGGTCATGTCAATCAGAAAAGACTTG
>JANQBM010857421.1:0-13515 GCA_025594535.1 Erythroxylum domingense | reverse complement strand
GTCTATTTTTGAAAATCACTGTTTATTTACACTAATACCGGGAATAAGTCATGAATGCATGTACCAATATTTTCATGCGCAATAATTCACATTTTCACAAATGCATGAGCATGAGATATGTCTGTCCTAACTTCTCTAATTGGTCTTCTCATAGACCCGTTTCCCTGATCCGACCCGTTAGGTGGGACCGGGATGTTACATTCTTAGTACTAAAGTTAGATTAAAAATCAAAACAAAAGATAGAAGCATTAGCTAATTAGAGGTTGCAAAACTAATATCTCTTGAGGACAAAATCAAATCCATGAAGTTTTTTAACTTTTAGTTTTTAATTAGGAGGTTTTTATGCAGCGAATTACTTTGCTTTCCCTTTTCTTATTTTTCTGCTGGAACTTGCAATGTGTCTTGAAATGATGTTGGAAGCAATCAAATCAATCAATTTACTAGTGGAATGCATCCAAAGAAAGTAATGAAATAAACTCGATACTTCCATTAAGCACATTCATACCCTAATTCAGTAAATTCCACAAATTAACCACATTAATACCCTAATCAACATATCCAATTCAGCTAACCTAATCAATTCACCAATTTATATATACCCTAACAATTGAGGAAGTACATGCCCTAATCAACTCAGTCGACGGACAGGAGAGACTCCAGACGGTAACGGACGGTGACGTTTACGATAAGAGAAGCAGACGACGAGGAGATGACAGTGTGATAATGAGAAGAGACGGCAAGATTCAGCGGCGATGAAATAAAACGAAGAAACAGAGGAGAAAGGGAGAAGGAAGGCTCGTGGGTGCTTTAACCCCGAAGCAAAATGACGTCATTTTTTATTAAACCAAACGACGCCATTTTTTATTTTTTAAAACGATTAATCTAAATTGAACGACAAAAAGTAAAGACCGTCGGCAAATCACCAACGGAACACAAAACCATCAATACAAAACCGACGTTGCGTAAAGTCATCGACAGATACAAAATCCTTCGGTAAAATTTTGATGCTGTTTAATTGCAGGAAGTGTTCCTGCCTAATTTACCGATGGTTAAGACAAGTTCGTCGCTAAAATCTGTCGAAAAATTTGCACAAATGTTTTCTCTCTACCTTTTCTAACGTCAATTTTGTTCATCGCAAAATGGAATTTTTCACTACAGGGTTACCGACTGATATTGATTTTTTGTCTGTAATTTGCTAGGGTATTATATCCATCGGTAATTTTCCGTCGTTAATGCATGCTTTTCTTTCAATTTTGCTCTTTTTTAATATTAATTTTAACTTAATTAATCTAATTAATTAAATCAAAATCCAACCCAATATTAAATGTTCCTTTGGGTTTATAATTAACAATTAATTAGTGAAAGCCCAACATTTAATTATAGGCTTAAGTCTAATTTAATTAACTCTTAATTAAATTATTCCGGTCTTATTGGCCCGAATCCAATTCGTCCATTTCTCTCCTTTCTGTCTCATTTTCTATACGGTAACCTCTATTTATTTTTCTTACTTTCATTGATAACCTTCCTATAAGCCAAGTGGGGAATCTATTTGGATTTAAATAATTAAAGCTCCAGGATGCCCGAAATTAATTTAATCTTATTAGAATTAATTCTAACTTATTAACCAAATGTTATTCTAGTAAAGCCAATTTGTTGAACTCTTAAATTACTTAAAATTATGAGAAAACATGTTTTAAATTATTAATTCGATGTCTAATCGCAAACTCTATTATGAACCATATTATAGTCGTCCGCACAAAAATTGCCGTTTGCCCTTATGTTTTTTTTCCGTCTAGATCTCCCATTTCACTCTACATGGTGATTAACACACTAGATCTAATCTTGGTGTTAAAACTTGATGGGTAGCTAGTCCATCAAATTATTGAAGCCAATTTATTCACCAATCTCCAAAAAATATCTGGAAGATCATTATAAAATCTTTATTTAAGTGAATGTTCCCTGATGTATGTTTCAATTAATAATTCTAACATATGGATACTAGATTGATACACTGAAAAATCCATTTTGATTATATCTAGAATTATAAAAAAACACACATAAGTTCACCACTCATCAAGATTGTGGTTCGTAATAAACGAATGCTTAGGTGTATGTTTCAAGATTAAAGTAACAAACTACTTTATTATTTAAAAATATATGCGATTCCAAATTTTAATAATTCCATTACCAATAGTCAACTACTATCATGATTTGAAACTCATCATTCCCTTGAAGTAAACTCATTTACTTACACGGAAGTAAATCGCAACACTTCAGTCTAAACCATAATCAATCGACCAACATGATTATTCGACTATGAATCAATTAATTTAAATTCTAATAATATACATGCTTCCCATACACCTCCATTTATATGTATATTACTTACAAAAGAACATTTGGTACCTTACGACTAGTTATATTATGCTTATACAAATAAAACCAAACTAGAATATGAGCTTTGATTCTTGTTTCAAAAGGTCCAAGGATAATAGGAATTTTTTTCCAGTGAAAGTGTTGTCCCTGGGTCTCTGTCCTTATTTCTTGGCAACAAGGCATCTAAATTAGGTGAATTTAAAATAAAATAAATAAAACTACGATAAAGATAAAAAGAACTCAAGGTGGGAGTAAAAACAAATACACAATCAAATAAATTAAAATAGCATAAAATAAAATAGACATGAAAATAAATCAAATTGAGAGTTTAACAAATAAACAAACCAATAATAAATAAAATAAAAAAGATAAGAAGTAAAAAAGTCACGAGCATGAGATGGGGGTGTCGTGATCGTGCTTGTGCACAATCTTGACTTTTGGTGAATAATCATAACTTTCTACACTCTCCTAATTCAAATAATCATAACTTTCAATCTTAAAGTCTAAAAATTATAAAATTTATGTTGTTAGAAAGATAAAAGATTGATCTACAACTTTCATGAAGACAACTTTTTCAAATTCTACGTATATTAATACAGTTTATTCATTGAAGTTTCAGAACATATTTTCATTCCTTTTTCATTTCTGCAATCTGTAAAAACTACTACCTATATCAAAAGACTCGAATCCAACAAACACAATTCATACATATAAAGACTCCTAACAAAATACACTCCCAACCAATCAATTTACTTAAGAATAATTTATCCAAAAACCATTAAACAAATAACAATTTATTCCGAACACAATAACACTAATAGAAGAGAAATTTTATGCCCATATACAAGAGAAGTTCTTCAACCCTTCTTTCATTAATTTCTCCAGAAGACAGAGTTTCATTTCTTAGATGTTGCAAGGTTTATACATAACTTTAGTTACAAACAAAAGCCACATTAGTAGCATAATACAAAAATACAACATGAATGCTCATGCTTGATATGCTTCTAAAGTGCCAAAAGTTTCTGAACTAACTTAGTTACAAAATTAGAAATTCTTAGAGTCAGCTGAAGTTTTTGAAAGGTTTAATATGGTTCTGCTATTTCTGCATCTGAGAAGTGGAATGATAATGGGGTGCGCTGGGAAGCTGAGTGGCTAATACGTTTATAATTATTAGCAACGAACCACACACATATAACCAAACATATTCATAAATTTATATCATATTTAAATATACACTATCCACTGTTCAAGCTCAAATAAACATATTCTTACACAATTTGAATAAGGTAAAATTTTCAATCATCAAAATATAACAATCAATCATATGTCATGTTTAGAAATTTAAACTAAAATGCACACATATAATGGCTTTAGAGAATCCCACAGAACGAAATGGTGAAACCGAAGTTTACACTATGAACGAAATGAGTCTATTTGTAAGAGCTCATATGCCACAAACGGGCAGCCGGGAGAAGGCTATAAGTCAACGTGCACATACGAATGAAATTGTATCTCTCTTCCCCACACAAGCAAATTTCTTATGCTTACATATTTCATATCATAATCATATTTTCATGAAATTTGTGTTTTTCTCCTTCTCATTAATACCAAAAGCAGTAGTCATTCAAAGCAAGCATAATTTTGATCTCAGATTATTTTTCCCACATTCACAATAAATAAAACCAAGCATTTAAGTACACGTACAAGCAAATAATTTAGCTCATCAACATAACAACTATAAATATATTACCCACCTATTTATTTGTAACTTCAAACTTAAGTTTGTTCTTCCTCTTACTCTTGATTTTGAAGTTATTGGTTCCCTTCAAACAAACATATTTTCATTCAATCAACATACATGAATAGAACTTCCATAAAATTATATTTTCTAAAAATAAGCTTAGATGTAATCTACTCTTAATTTATCTAAGCTAGAAAAACTAAGATAAAGTTAAAAGTTCATGAAAATATAAGAACATAAATCTCTTGTTCCCCTTCTTTTGTCTCTTCATTTTTGACATAAAACCTACTTTCACTAGTTTCTTCTTCTACTGAAGCAAGAAGAAAAGATAGGGAATACCTAAAAATTTTAGCTAAACCCTTTTCTTTCTTCTTCTTTCTCCTTTTTCTTTCTTTCCTTCTTCTCCTTTTTATGCTTCGGTTTCTCCTTCTCTTCTTCTAGGTCCTTCTACGACTTTCTCTATTTTCTTTCTTACTATGCACGACTCTCTTCTCTTCTTTTCTTATTAGTTTAAGACAAACTTTTGTCTTTCCAAACTTACCCTTCCATATTTAGTCTAATGCCTTCTAACTCCTTAACCTAATTCTCACTCTTCCTTTTTAATTCATGCGACCACGCGTAATTAATTATATACCTAATTAAACTCCAAACATTTTCTAATTATCGAATTCTAATTTATATTCATGCTTGCTAATTTAATAAAATAAATTCTAAGAAAAATTCGGGGTCTAACATTTCTCCCACCTTTAAAGAATTTCATCCTAGAAATTCTTACCTGAGGATACAATTAGGTGTGGATACTTCTCCTTCATGGCTTCCAAGGGTTCCCATGTTGTTTCCTCTCTTACATAGTTCTTCCATAAAACTTTAGCCAGCTTCACAATCTTATTTCTCAAGACCTTTTCCTTTGAATTTAGAATCGCCACTGATTGTTCTTCATAAGTCAAATCCTCCTTTAGTTGAACCTCTGAAGGTTGGACTATATACGAAGGATCCAATCTATATCTCCTTAGCATTGATACATGGAAGACATTGTGAATCTTGGATAATTATAGCGGCAGGGCTAAATTATAAGTGAGAGGCCCAATCTTCTCAATAATCTCATAAGGGCCTATGTATGTTGGACTGATCTTACCCTTTTTACCAAATCTTAAAACTCCTTTCCATAGTGAGGTTCTAAGAAATACTTTGTCTCCAACTTCATATTCCATCTCCTTCCTATGTACGTTTATGTAGCTCTTCATCCTATCTTGAGCTGCCTTGAGTCTTTGTTTCACCAAATTAATCTTTTTTACTATAGCTTGTACCAACCTAGGTCCTATAAGTCTTCTTTCACCTTCCTTATCGCAACAAATAGGAGTTCTACACTTCCTACTATACAAAATTTCATAAGGTGCCATTTGAATTCTTGAGTGGTAGTAATTATTATAAACAAACTCGATCAAAGGTAGATGTTCATCCCATGAGCCTTTGAAGTCCGTAACACAATCTCTTAACATTGCTTTCAATGTCTTTATTGTTCTCTCTGATTGGTCATCAATTTGTGGATGGAAAACTGTGCTAAAATGCAACTTGGTTCCTGAAGTCTCTTGCAAACTTTCCCAAAATTTGGAGGTGAATCTGAGATCTCTATCTGAGACTATAGAACTTGGAATTATGGGAAGTCTGATTATTTCATCTATGTATTTCTTCACTAAGGCATTCAAAGAATCTATCTGTCTAATTGGAAAGAAATGTGCTGACTTGGTTAGCCTACCGACAATCACCCATACTGTGTCATGCTTCCTGTTGGTCCTTGGTATTCACATTAAGAAATCCATTGTAATCTTCTCCCACTTCCATTCCAGAATAGACAAGGGCTTAAGCTTATTGGCGGGCACTTGATGTTCTGTTTTACCTTGTTGACACCAAACATTTTACAGCATACTCTGCAACATCTTTCTTTATTCCTCTCCACCAGAAATGCTCTTTTAAATCTCTATACATTCTGGTGCTCCCTGGATGCATTGCATATGGAGCATTGTGTGCCTCATCAAGAATTTCATCCTTCAACTCTTACATATCTGGAATACATAATCTGTTGCCTACCACCATCAATCCATCTCCTCTTATTCCTATTTCAGAGGGCTTACCATTTTTAATTTCTTCTTTAAGATTGCCCAAATACTCATCTTGTTCCTACAAGTCTTTAATCTTCTCATTTAACACTGGGCTTATTCTAAAATTAGCCAATATACCACCAAATTCGACTTGCCTCAACGTCACTTTCAGTTTGGCTAATTCCTTCAACAATATATCATTTTCACAAGTGTCGTAGTAGATTTCCTGCTTAGTGCATCTACTACTACATTAGCTTTCCTCGGGTGGTAATCTATCATCAAGTCATATCCTTTAATAATTCTAACCATCTTCTTTTCCTTAAATTTAACTCTTTTTGGCTCATTAAATACTTAAGACTCTTATGGTCTATAAATACCTTGATGGTGACTCCATATAAGTAATGTCCCTACATTTTCAATGCAAAGACTATAGCAGCTAATTCCAAGTCATGCGTAGGACAATTCATCTCATAGGGTTTTAGTTGCCTAGAAGCATAGGCAATCACTTTATCTCTTTGCATCAATACGCACCCCAATCCTTTCTTCGAGGCATCACTATATATTGTATATCCATCACTACCAGAAGGTGAAGTCAGAATTGGTGCAGTTGTAAGCTTCTTCTTCAATTCCTCAAAGCTCCTCTGACATTCTTCTGTCCACACAAACTTCTGACTCTTCCTTGTCAATTTGGTAAGTGGAGTTGCAATCATGGAAAAGCCTTCTATGAATCGTTAGTAATAACAGACTAATCCCAAGAAACTCCTCACTTCTGCTACACTCTTGGGTGCTTCCTATCTAACAACAACTTCTATTTTTCATGGATCTATATATACTCCTTTTTCTGAAATGATGTGTCTAAGAAACACCACTTCCTTTAGCCAAAATTCACATTAATCAAATTTGGCATACAATTGTTTCTTTCTCAATGTCTCCAAGGCAGTCGTTAAATGTTCTTCATACTCCTTGTCGCTCTTGGAATAAACCAGTATACATCAACAAAGACAATGATAAATTGGTCTAGGAAAGACTTGAAGACTCTATTCATTAAGTCCATAAAGGCTACAGGGGCATTAGTTAATCCAAAGGGCATAACTAGGAACTCAAAATGCCCATATCATGTTTTGAAAGTAGTTTTTAACACATCAAACTCCTTTATTCTCAATTGATGATAACCCAATCTTAATTCTATCTTGGAGAAGACTTTTCCTTCTTGTAGTTGATCAAATAAATCATCTATGCGTGGGAGAGGATATCTATTCTTGATAGTAACATGATTGAGCTTCCTACAATTTACACACACCCTCAAGGATTCATCTTTCTTTTTCACAAAAAGAACTAGAGCTCCCGAAGGTGACGAGCTAAGCCTAATAAAACCTTTCTCCATCAACTCTTCTAACTACTATTTAAGCTCCTTCAATTCTATCGGATCCATTCTATAGGGTGGAATTGATATTGGTGCCATGCCTGGAAGAAACTCTATAGCGAACTCAATCTCTCTAGGTAGTAGTTGTCTTGGTAGTTCCTCTAGAAAGGCACCTGAAAATTTCCTGACCATAGGAATGTTTTCTAATTTTTCTTCATCTACCTTCGTACCTAACACATATTCCATAAATGCTTCATACCCTTTCTTCATCATTTTCTCTACTGTTAGAGCTGAAATGATTTTAAGAGGGCTTGCCTTCCTATCTCCCACAAACACCACCTTTTCCCTTTTTATCCAATTCAAACTCTATTGTCTTTTGTTTGCAGTTCAAATTGGCATTATATTTTTCTAAGGTGTCCATGCCCAAAATCACATTTAATCCCTTCATCTCCAATGGCATTAAATCCACCACTAACGTTGCTCCACTAATGTACATTTCACAATCTCTATAAACTTAAATAATAATGATAAACTGGTTGATTGGAGTACTAACCATCAAAGGACTATCTAATGGACTTAAATTTCTATCATGCATAATCATACTTGACGAAATAAATGAGTGGATAGACCCCGGATCAATTAAAACAATAATATCATCATTAAACAATTTAACCATACCAGTCATAACCTCCGAAGCTGCTTCTGCTTCCTCCCTTGTCATTGCAAATACTCTAGTTGGTGCTTACCCTTTCGGCCTTCCTGGAGGATTTACCTTCTTGGCTCCACTAGAACTGCCCACTTCAGTTGCAAACTTAACTTCCACAGTCTCGGCCCTCTTTGAATCTTGCATCTGAGTTCTCACCTGTCTAGCATACTGCCAACACTCTTTAGGCATGTGTCCTTTCTCTCCACAATTAAAGTAAGCTCTAGTCGGTCGATTACACTCCCCTTTATGGAATTTGCCACATTGGTCACATTTTGGAAAAGATGGATTATTCCCCTCTCCTCTTCTGGTGCCTCCTACAGTTGACGCTTGAAGAGAAATAGTTCTCGTCGGTTTGGACCTACTTGAACCACTGCTCTTAACTCATACGTTGTAGGGAAAGTATTGGCACTCCTTCCTAGAATAGGCACACTACCTCCCCTACTAAGTTGTTCTCTTCCCTTCCTCTTTCTATTCACTACACCCTTTATGTTTTTCACAATTTCAACCCTCAAAGCAGCCTCTACCAGCTGTTGAAAGTTGTAAAAATTTTGCACAACCATTTTTTCTCTTATTGCCAAATGCAATCCTGCATCAAATCTTCAACACTTAGCTGCTTCGTTCATCATTAGCTTAGCTACATATCTGGATAATTGTGTAAATCTGCACTCATATTCACGCACTATCATCTCCCTCTGGGTGAGATTCAAAAACTCCCTCTACTTTTGATAGATATACACCTAAGACAGATATTTCTTTTTATGGGCAGCTTGGAAATCGTTCCATGTTAACATTGGCAGCTTTAACTGGCTCCTTGGTAGGCTTTCCCACTAATGCAAGGCATCTCCCTGTAGCAAGCTTGCAGCATACAGAATCTTTTCCTCATCTTCACAATCTATGCTCCAATATTCTTTTTGCCTTCTTTAACCATATTTCAGCTTCTTCCAGATCAGCTGTTCCATAAAATCCACTGCGTCATACTTCCTCAGCTTATCAAATCATCTCTCTTTCTTAGCTAGTGTTGGGGTAGAAGTTGATGGCTTATGGCTAATGGCCTGAAAAAAAGCCTGAGCAAAGGCTTGGAACATTTTGGGATCAAACAGATTAGGCATGTTCTTTAAAGGAAGAGGCGACTCCTGTATTTGTGGTTGAAAGGGCTCGCTTTCCTGCCCTACAGTCGCCTCAGCAATTGATGGGGCTCTAAACTCATCAGTACCATCCTCTCTTAAGGGAGAGTCAGGTGTAGCAGATCCTTACATAACTCCTCTTGTTCTTTGACGAGATGACATTTTACTCCTTCAATAAAATAGTATCATTTAGCTTACATTTCATTTTAATCTTATTTCCTACATGTATGCATGATATGCATGTCACTTAATGCATTTAATAAACTCGACAATGCAAACAAATAATTTAACAATACAAACACTTTGTTACACATCATATATTTCATAATATGACATATTCTAAGCCTAAGGATCCTTAAAAACCATGGACTCTGATACCAAAGATGTTGGCCTCGGGTCTCGGTCCTTATTTTGTGGCGGCAAGGCGCTAAAATTGGGGAAATTTTAAAATAAAATAAATAAAACTATAATAAAGATAAAAAGAACTCATGGTGGGAGTAAAAACAAATACACAATCAAATAAAATAATATAGCATAAATAAAATAGACATGAAAATAAATTGGATTGAGAGTCGAACAAACAAGCAAACTAATAATAAATAAAATAAAAAGAGAAAAAGTGAAAAAGTCACGAGTATGAGAGGGGTTGTCACGATAGTGTGTGCACGATCGCAATTTTTGGTGAATAGTAGCTATTAAAATAGTGTTTACAAGAGGTTAATGAGAAATTAGGAAACATAATCCATGCTTATGCATGATGTGGCATACACATACATGATAATATTGATATTGCACATTAAAATGATTATATATGCATTCATTGACATTTTCCAAGTAAAATTGATCTATAAACATGAATTGTGGATTTTATTGTCTTGGAAATTAAATTGGTGAGTATTAAAATTGATTTAGCAATTTTGGTGATATATCGAAAATTTTGGAAATTTGGAGTATTTTTGGACTAGGAAAAATGTTGAAATATGGACCAATTATAGTGTGACACGTGGACTAATGAATTGGTGACAAATGGCATAGCTAAAGAGTGAAATTTGGCATAAGCAATTAATCGATAAATGGCAGCAATGATTGAGTGACAAATGGCCTAATTATTAGGTGACATTTGGTGGCTTATGTAAGGGATAGTTGGCTTACATGCTTTAGGACATATGGTGAAATAATATGGTGACATCTAGCACCTTAGGTGTAACATTTCTGAAGTGTTGTTTCAACCTAGCTCATTCTCCTTCTCTTCTCATCTCTCACCACCGAAACTTGCTTCTATCTCCCCTCTTATGTTTTTCTTGAAGCTATGCTAAATTACCACACTAAATACATGCTTTTACCCTTCACAAAATAGCTAAAGAACCAGCTGATTGATGTTGTTTCATCACAGCTGAAAGTCATATAAGTTCATATTGTATGTGTGATGATTCTGCATATTTGGAGTACTAGATTGGTGAAGAAGAATTGCTGGAATATGTTAGCTGTAGTGTTTTCTCTAAACATCCTTTGTTATTTTTGTTATAACTTCTTCTTCTGACATCCAAATGACATGAGACTTGAACCAATAGACTCATAAAACATTTCTATTCATCTGCATCAAAATTTATGAACAGATGAATCCATTCCAAAAAGATTCAGTGATAAATTTAGGATGAAAATATGAGTGTGCTGGAATATTGTTAACTAGAATGATTTCACTGATCATGCTTCGGTATTTTAGCTATATTTTGATCTGTAGATTTCTAAATGAGTTGATTATTAATTCACATTAAAATAGAGACAATTGGTTACAAATTTCTTGAAGAAGTAGACTTTTATTTCTGCCTCTAATTATTTCAGAATCTGGCTTGAAATTGAGCCTTGACTGAGGCTGTAGACCTACCCGAGATAGAAATCATGTCCTGTGGTTATTGAATAAACTGTATTGATGTTGGCTGAATTAGACTAACGTGTCTTCACCAAAGTTGTAGCTTATTCTCTTATCTTTAAATTGGTATAAAGATTGTAATTTTTGGATATTGTAATTGAGAGATATGAATTGTACAACTTAACTGCATTATCATGCTCTAGCCAAAATTCCAAATGTACACAGTCTGACGTTTTTAAGTATAACTCATAGAATACTGAATCAAATTGGATGATGTTGGTGTCATTGGAAAGTTAAGACATGGAGAACAATTTTCTAGAAGAAAGTGTTAGCAAATTACTTCAATTTTTTGATGATAACAATCAGCAAAGTGGACCCGAAAGTACGGTTAGACAAATCTGAATTGATTAATTGTGTATTATATATGAATGAGTTTTGAGACAAGACTAATGATAACGAACCTGGAATTATCATGAATATGCATTGTACGTATTCAGTATACATGATTGTGCATAAATGAATTCATAATTGTGCAAAATTTGAAATGTGTATGTATTATATGTTATAGAGGAGTGCCATCAGCCAGACATTGCCGAAACTTCAAGGCAATAACTTTCTGGAGAGATTTGTGAGTAACCTAGATGTGTGACCTCAATTTATAAACGTGTTCTGTTCATAATATTTTAATTAAACTTGATTTTTCTATATTGATTAGATATTGATATAATTGTGGCATTGATGATTCCAAACAATTGATTGTTCGAGGAGTATGATATTCAGGACTGTATTGAGAGTGTTTATGATTTCAATGTGAATTTGATTGTACTGATTCCGGACATGAAGGTCCAAGGTATTGATTGATGAATGTGATATTGAATTGTTCCTTGAATGTGAATTTGGACTGACTATGTGTTTACTCAACATATTTGTTAAAAGTCGGACTAAGGTCTGATGATAATTACGATTTAAATTATGAATGATTGATTGAATATGATAAATAGGAATGGGGCTGTCGATGTGTTCGAATGGGAATGATTGAAACAATGAATGATTGAATATTATTGTGATGCATTTCATACATAAATGCATGATCAGATAAAGATAGTTGTGACATGAGTAGCCACCGAATGTGAGCTTAAAGCTCCAGAATGTGGTATAAATCCAAAGGCTCAATATGTACAATGAGCCCTGTATCCGCAAAGGGAAAGGGACAATATTAATGAACCCGGTATCCACAATAGATAGGGACAACTTGGGCACTCAATCACAACAACGTAATAATTAAAAGTGGGGCATATGAACATTGCATATAAATTTTTTAAGTGTGATTGACTGATTGAATTGGAATGTGGTTATGTCATTAAATGAGATTGGGATATGTGAAATATATGATATGTGATGCAATTTGTTAAATGGAAAGTTGTGAATTATATGAATTGATATGTGGCATGAATTGGGTGAACCATGGAGGATGGTTACATCATTGAGTTCGCAAAACTCACCAAAATTGCAACGTTGATATTTCAAGTCCGAGAGAGGACATTAGAGACAGATAGACTTTACGAGAAGACTAATTCTTGTACTTTTGTCAAGAAATGGCTCAATGGTCGGTCAGCTGAGACTGAAGGAGTAGTTAGTAGTTTTTGTACAAATTCTCTTTCAAGAAGTGTGTTATGTATAGGGTTTGATATTGTATATCTTCGGATGGTTTTGTAAAGGTACAATGTCAGTTTGGTTTTTATGAAATGAAATGAAGAATGTAATTTGATTTTAAAATTTGGTGACTTTTATGTATAATAGTTGATGCCATGATTAAGTTAGATATGTGTTTGCTCTAACATGCCAACATTATAGAATATATACTGGAATGTCCACTGGGTGTTCTAGTGTGTAATTTATGGTAGCGGGGTGTTACATTTTGGTATCAGAGCATGGTTGGGATCCATAGTGATATGTAGTAATGTTAGGCAGAAAATGTTGTGAAAAATCCGGATGATAATTGAAATTGTTGTGTGTTATAGGTTATCGGACGTAGGAGATCAAATGGAACATTCAGCTGACCTAGGATTAGAAAGAGCCAGTTGAGAGTCGTCAGTACCTTGACCTAAGGTAATGCCGCCCAGAGTACCCAAGAGAAGGCAGAGGAGGTATGATAGGCTACAAAAGCAGGGGGCTGTGGACTTCTACAGAAGTAAGACCCTGCGAAGGCTGAGGGATGGCTGGAAAGGACAGAGAG
>JANQBM010857372.1:0-13518 GCA_025594535.1 Erythroxylum domingense | reverse complement strand
AATAAAAATATACTGAGTTTTAAATTGATAAGTGATGTGACACGCCACTCTCGTGGGGCACGGACTCGGGTATCACCGTCGATATCGGGTTCGGGTTCGGCGGGAGTGGGGTGTTACATATACCCATATTTAACATGTTTTGCTTGTTATTTAATAGTTTTACAGTATTTTTGGTATTTAATTCACTTCAAACTTATTTGTAGGTGATAATTGCCTTTTTGGACCAAAAGGAGAAGAATTTAGATGAAATTGTGGCATAAAACAAAGATTTGAAGCAACTTAGAGATACACGATCATATAAAGTGACCGTTTAGGTCTTTATAAACATGTGAAGATTTGAGAATATTATTTTTGTCCATCTCTGTTACCTATACAAGTCTCTGTGCCCATGTAAAATTGCAAATTCATACGTTTTTGAAGATAACCAGTCATATACATGACCGTGTAAGTGATCATGTATATCCTAAAAATCCTAGTTTTTATTATAAAAGGACATTATTGGAGGTAGAAGAGGAAGAAGTGATTTTCCTTGAGTCTTAAAAAATAAAGAGAAGAGGCAATTCTGAACAAAAGGAAATGAAAGTATGAAGATTACGTCACAAGATTAGAGCATCATTTGATCCAAATTACAAGAAGATTTATTAGAGACATAAGGATTATTTAGAATATGATTTCTTTTTTTTCTATTTATTCTTCAGAATATTTGATATTGGTTTTGTTTTCAATGAGTAGGAACTATATTGTTTAGTGCCTAGGTGTGTGATGAACCCTAAGTTATGATGACAATATGAATTAATCTTTTATTCAATGTAATTTTTTTGATTGATTTATTATGACTCAATTATGCGTTGTATATAAACTAATATATCCAAAATATTAGTTCATGATCTGATTCCATATGATTGAGATTAAGTAATCCTTTCGTGTGAATAGATATACCAATATTGGAAGTAGTTATGTGCAAACCTAGAGATAAGTCCATATAAATCCTTTAGATTAGGGTCAAATCTAATAGTGAAATTCACGAATCAATAATGCAATATTAACTAGAAAGAGATTTTAGTTAATCAATCGAGGGGTTAGCTATTAATAGTCTTGAGAAAGGTATTAACATAAGATAGGAATTTCCACTATCAATATCAATAGTTTAATTGCATGATAAAATTTTAGCATTTGAAAATTCTTCGGGGGATTCATCACCTAGGTACCATTTACTTGATATTGTCTTTTTGTAGTATTTTCCTTTATCTTAGTTCATTATGGTTTCAATCTTAGTTTAGTTTGCATAGTTTAAATTTTAATTAAATCCACATTCTGATTTGACGATTAGATAATAGAAAAATGGTGAATACCAGTACTTACAATCCTTGTAGGATCAATTCGTACTTGTTAGTGCTAGCCACAACTACATCGTGCACTTACGATTAAAACTGATAAATCTTTATAAGCATAAGAAAACAATTAATTAAGTTTTTAGTGATGTTGCTAGGGAAGAAAGCCTAGTTTTTATTAATCTACGATGCATGATTGTGACATGCTAAAAATTGTCAACCTTGTCTTGTTTCTTCATTTCTTCTTTATATAACCCCCGAGCTTGCTCTCCTAACTTATAATAACTTCAAAAACAAGAAATTTAGCAATCCAAACCATTCCAAAACATGAAAATTCAAAACCCTAATTATTAGAATCCAAAACAAACCTAACTACTGAAATTTGCTAAGTTATAGTATTAGCTTGACAATTCTTCATTCGATTTTTTTTAATGAATGGAAAGAAAAGAAGTCACTTCCCTTTCTTACGAAAATACTCCTTTTAGATACGGTTTGCATCTTTTTCGTTCACTTTGAAGGTTTCCTTGTTTTGATTTTCTAATTCTAAAGCTTCGTGTGCAAATAAGTGGATTAGTTTTAAAGGTCCACTCCAACTTAATTGGAGCTTTGGGGGAAATAACTTCAAACTTGAATTATATAATAATACTACATCTCCTACTTTAAACTCTTTCTTTTTAATATGAAAATCATGCCACTTCTTCACCTTTTCCTTGTGTAACTTGGCATTCTTATATGCATTAAAGTGAAGTTTATTGAGTTTGTTTAGTTGAAGAAGACTTCACTCACCTGCTTGCTTCTAATCGAAGTTTAAAGCTTTTATCACCCAGTATGCTTCATGCTCTATTTCTATGGGACAATGACAAGCCTTACCATACATAAATCTAAAGGAAGTGATCCCGACTGGTGTTTTAAAGGCAGTTCGATAAGCCCATAGGGTATCATCTAGCTTCAATTCCCAGTTCTTCATTGAATTATTCTAATAGATGTAGATTGCATCGTGATTTCTTAGGTAGTTTAGTGTGTGTTTAGTTGTTAATTTGATTATTTAGTGCATGTTTAGGTTAGAATTGTGTTAGTTAGTAAATATTTGTGTTTTAAATGTTTTGTGGGTTGGAACATGTTATTGAGCTTCAATTTTATATTTATGAGGTGCGTTTATGTGTTTGTTAGTATTTCAAGGAAATTGCAGGAGATTCGAAGAAGACTCGAGAAACAACCTAGGGCCACGATCGTGACAAAAGTAAGAGCAAGGAGCCTCGATCATAGGGAATATGCCATGATCATGACAGAAGCTGATGTTAGGAGCTATGATTATGACAAAAGAAAAAACTCCCGGCCATCAGTCTCGACTTGAGTTCTTGAGGAATTTTTTAGGAATACTATATAAGACTTAATGATGTAATCCTAGGGGAGCTTCTGCATTCTGTCACTTTTGGAATGTTCAAGAGAGAGAGAAGAAGAAGAAGAGGAAGAAGAAATGGTCTCGATGCTGCTGCTTCCCATATTAGGTGGTCTCTTGATGTATCTTCCCAGATTAGGTTAAAAGGATCCATCCCGGAGTTCCCCTTATGGAACCCGAGTGTAGCCCTCCCAGCCACCCTACAATAGTCCTTCAATTGATATCTAACTCAACTGAAGGGTTCCTACAAAGCCAAGCTGTTCAACTATTAAAAACCTTTTATACTTTAACTTTTACAAGCGTGGAAAATTAGTGGGAACTTTTTTTCAAAACGTTTTATTAAAAATTTTAGTAGCTTAATGACTGCTTTTCTAAGATTCTCAAATTTCAAAAACCTACATAACACATTTTAACACACTTCTATATTCACACCCATTTCTCAACTATAAATTATGGACTTCCAGTCCACTTATAAGCCAACCCAACAATTAATTCTCAACAGTCACTATAATAAACTTTTAAAAGCAAAAACATATTCATGAATTTCATTTAAAAGCTCTATTAAACATCCATTCTTTACACAAATATACATAGCAAAATGACACAAGCACAACAACACCCGACAATATAACTAATCTTGAGGCGTAGTCCTAATTACCACAACACTTATAACCATACCTGGGGTGGTTTGTTTAAAAAAGTAAAAATAAGGGTGAGCTAAACGAGCTCAGTGAGTGTAGTCAGTTTATAAGAAAATTGAACTTTTCATAACAATATAACTGCAATATTCCATACAATCATAAAGCTCATATTAAAACATTTTTTTATAACAATTTATTTAACAATTTATTCGTGCATCATCAAATCTAGTAATAACATAACATTTCGTAAAACACAATTTAATTTTTTTTGAAAAACTATTTCGAAATGCTTTTCGAAATTAAACTCATCATATAAAAGTTTCCATTTCTCATTTTCCTTAATCAATAAATAGTGGTGGCAATGAGTTTTTTTTGAAAACTTTAATACTGAAAAATAAACTATTTTCATGACTTTCGTTACTCAATATAGCCCACCATAATTTTCTTTACCATACGATATACTAGGCATAAAATCACGGAGCTGGTTCTGCATTGCTTACACGCGACTGGTTAATCACTATTTACAAAGTTGGTTCTGCATCGCTTACCTGTAATAGGTTAACTGCTATGAATCAGTAGTTACGGAGCTGGTTCTTCATCGCTTACCCATAACAAGTCACAGAGCTGGTTCTGCATCGCTTAACCATGAATGGTTAACCACTATTTACGGCGCTGGTTCTGCATCACTTACCCGTAAGAGGCTAAACCACTATAAATATATAGGTATAATAACATGTATAAAGCCTAGTGGTGTACTGTAAGCAAAAGCAACTCCTAATCATATAAAAGTTAACTTTCAAGTTAAAACTGATATATTGCTAAAGCAAAATCTTATGCTAGCAATATTCACTTGTAAAACATCATTTACACAAAACTTAACATAAATATTCATTTCATGATCAAATGAAAACCATTTGAATAAACTCAATTTCAAGTACACTCATATGTTATCAATTCTTTTGCAAAGAATTTAGTAATATAAAACAATTAAAATACACTCATATGTCATCAATTCTTTTGTAAAGAATTTGGTCATATAAAATAAATAAAATAAACTGAGATGTCATTAATTCTTTGATAAAGAATTTGGTCATATAAAACAAATAAAATATACTCACAGTTTTGTCATTTATCACGAAGTACACTCATGTGTTGAGTGTCTCTTCTTGACCTAAACAATTTACAAGTCGTTTAATCATTTATGTCCACTATAGGAAATAAAGCATTACAACTGTCAATTCGGTTTTAACTACCATAAGTTTTTCCAATGGTTTCCATTTTAGAATCTTACTCTGAAATTTACTTTCCTCTTTAGGGCCTAATTGTCCTCACTGCACACATATATATACTATTCCACTTTCTTTCAAACTTTTCAACATATTTCAGCTAAGGTTCATACCAAGTATCATTTAAACTCATTAAACCAAAAATTACAATTTTTCTCCAATATTTCCTAGCTTGGCTGAATACACCACTCTTTCACTATCCTTCCATTTTTTCTTAACACATCTTCTCTTCATTACACATAACTGAATTCAATCCAATTCCAATTCAATGCTTTTTCATTTCTTTACTTCATTGACATCAAATCCATATCATGAACATCATAACCCTAACCTTGGTTTCTTGATTCACTTTTGTTGTTTTCAACCTTTACACGCTTTCAAGTTTATTATCTACTCCAGAACAAGTCAAAAACAACCTTTGATCTTATATAACTCCATTCCATATTAAATCCACAAAACAAACAAATTAAACTAAGAAAAACTTACCACTTTTTCTCCCAATGTCTGAGGAAATTTGTAAACACCAATCCTATGTCAAGATTTCTTCAATTTCTACTCCAAATCCACCAAAAATGGCACCTCTCTTGTTTCTCTTCTCCTTGGTCAAATTCTTCCTCTTTCTCTCTTCTTTTCTTCCTTTCTTTTTTGGTTCTCACAAATCCTCCTTTCAAATGAACCAAATTTTGTCTTCTTTTGCCTTTTTATACTACTTTAATACTTTACACATGTCATTTTCTTATTAAATATCTTAAATGACTCATCATCATCTAATTTAATATTTCTTAAACCATATGGAGTCTTGTAACTAGTCAATAAATGTGAATCATTTAAAATTTATTAATTAACTCCATTTATGTAAAAAGATCAATTCTTCCTTTCATGGATTACTATACCTATAAACTAGATTAAATCCCCAAAATATTCCACAGCTATCTCATCTTTAATTTGACCACGGGATACTTTACTTAGGATCAATATTTAGTAATTAGGTGCCTAAAATTTTTTGAATGGGTTTAAAATCATTAATACCCATTATTTTCAAAAAGGGCATTTTAGTCCAATAATTTCGGATTACCTAAATTCTATCCAAACAACTTCTATTTTGACATGTTTCAGTTCCTATAGGCTCCAATCCTAATTCTGGAGCTTTTCATCATATTTTGAAATTATTCAGTAACTTTTTGATTGCTCGAAAGAATTTTTAGATTGAACCCGGAAATCACTAAATGTCTCTAGAATCATCTTGATTTCATTCAAAAGTATCACCTAATTCTATAAAGCACATTTCGAGGCTTTTAAAACTCGTTCGGACTAATTCCATAGCTTTTTAAAGTTTTAAATTTTTTTTGAGAAATTTTCTGTAGAGTCTAGAATCATCTTTGGTCTATCCGTGATCTCCGTTATAACCTCAATAATACATTTAAAGTTTAAAAGTATACCATAAATAAAGTATGCTCTATAAAATACGTGTACAACACATTATACAGTACAATCAGCGAACTGGGATATTACATAGGTGGTCTCCCTGCCTTCCTGGAGTGTCTGATCTAATTTTTATTTCCTTTCCATTTCGTTTTTGTTCATTTAATGTATAAGATTGAAATGGATTGTATGATGATGGGTTTTGGATTGTTGACGATGTTCTAACTATTTCTTTTGGATTTTACTTTGATTTAATGTTAATATATTCAATTTTGTGTTTTATTGATTGCATGTTGTGATTAACTTAGATTTTGCATATTTTGGTAACAAACCGAGAGGGTGAGCTAGATAAAAATGATTGGATTGGGTTAATAAAAGTTAGGCGATCCAATAGACCATGTAGTTATTCATATCAGTTTTTGTATGGAGAGAGATCCTGTGTGAGACCCGATAGTTTAGTAGAGAGCTTTCAATCTAATTTTAATTAAGAGTTGTTTGTTAATTGAGAGATTGCAAATTCTATAATTTAATTAGGGTTAATGATTTAGGGCTCAAGATTATAACTTGAGAGAGAGTCATTCCCCTAATGATAGTCTAAAATTGACACCCCGATAACACATAATTGGCTAGGTTAGCATTAATGATAGGTAGAATCCCCTCTCGTAACTTTGTAATTTCTCTTGACTAATTTTCGTAGTGACCTTTTGTGTTGCTCAATTTTAATTATTATTTTGTGTTAAATTCTTGAGTTGAATTTCTGCAATCAAATTCCCGTGTTTATACTCTTATGTCATTTTTAATTTCATTTTATTAATTTTTGAGCCTTAGATAACCTAGGATTAGATTAGTTTACCATCCTCGTGGGATCAACCCTTCAAACACTATAACTTATGACCTATCCACTTACGATAATTGAGGGATATAAATTGTAAGACTCAAAATCTCGATCATATTCACTGTCTTCTCTAATATTGTTTTCAACTTACGATTTATAACTTCCACTTGTCCACTTGTTTATGAGTGGTACAAATTAGCTACATGATGGTGAACTCCATATCTTTTTAGGAGAGTATTGAAAGATTTATCACAGAAATATGCTCCTTTATTGCTTATTATAGCTCATGGCACTCCAAATTGATTGAATAATAGTTTGATAAATTACTGCACCCCTTTGCCATCATTTGTTGGAGTTATTATGGCTTTAGCCCATTGTGACACATATTCCACTCCAACTAAGATATACTTGTTCCCTATAGAGGATGGGAATGGTCATATAAAGTCATTACCTAATACATTGAATACTTTAACTTCTAGAAAGTTAGACAGGGGCATCTCATCTCTTTTTAAGATGTTCCCCACTCTTTGGAATCTATCACACTATGCCACAAAATTTTAAGCATGTTGGAATAAATTAGGCCAATAAAATTAACATTATAATATTGGTGTTGTCGTCTTATTCATTCCATAATGCCCCATTTAGCTATTTTCATGACATTGTGTCAGTATGTCTAACATCTATTCGTCTAGAACATACTTCTTTAGTAGCCCATCAGCATAAGTTTGATAAAGGATCGAGTCATCCCATAGATTATGGGTACACTCAGATAAGAATCTCTTTGTTTATTAATACTATAAATTCTAAGGAAGTATACCACAAGTAACAAAGTTTTCTATATTCACATACCATGGTACCACAAGGTGGTCGAGCAATATTAGGGGATCATAAGGGAATCACTCATTAATATTGTTGCTTTGCTCTAACTCCCGTCCTTCCAAACGTGATAAATGGTCAGCTACCACATTCTCTGCCTCCTTCTTGTCTCTCATCTCTATGTCAAACTCTTGTAAGATTAAAACCCATCGAATAAGCCTCGATTTTGCATCTTTCTTGGCAAAGAGATACTTAAGTGCAGTGTGATCGATAAAGATGATCATCTTAGATCCCAAGAGATACGATCAAAAATTATCACATGTAAATACCATCGTTAGTAACTCCTTCTCAATTATGGTATAATTTAGTTGAGGCCTTGTTAATGTCTTGCTCGCGTAATAAACTACATGCGGTCTTTTATCCTTTCATTGACCCAACATACAACCCACAGCTTGGTCCCTAGCATAACATATGAATTCAAATGGTAATGATCAATTTGGTGATGTTAAGATTGATGTTGATATCATTGCTTCCTTTAATTAATTAAATGAAAATAAACAACTAGCATCAAAATTAAAAGGCATGTCCTTTACTAATAGATTTGTAATAGTTCTTGCAATTAGCTAGAAGTCTTTGATAAAATGATGATAGAATCCTACATGACCTAAAAATGCTCGTATGCCTTTGACATTAATGGTTGGTGGAAGCTTCTTTATGACCTCCGTCTTGGCTCTGTCCACTTCAATTCTTTGGCATGATATTTTATGTCCCAATACTACCTTCATGCACTGGCACTTTTCCCATTTTAGTAACAGATGTGATTCTTCACATATTTAGAGTACTCTGTCCAAATTTGTTAGGCACTGCTCAAAAGACTCTCCAAAGACAAAAAAATATCAGAATGTAGCTAGAGTGTTGCATAACTCTATCGTATCTGAAAAGATAGACATCATGCACCTTTGAAATGTAGCTAGAGTGTTGCATAACTCGAAAGGCATCTACCTATAAATAAGTGTTCTATAAGAACATGTAAACATGGTCTTTTCTTGGTCCTCCAAATATATAAAAATATGGTTATAGCCTGAATAACCATCCAGGAAATAGCAGAATGAATAGCCAACCAACCTTTTTATCATTTGATCTACGAATGGAAGACGAAAGTGATCCTTTTTAGTCACTTTTTTAAGTTTGCGATGGTCGATGCAGACTCTCTATCATGTGGATATTCACGTGGAAGTAATTTCTCCACTTTTGCTCTCCATTACAGTCATTTTACCCTTCTTCGGTATGCATTGTACCTATTAGCTATCTAATATTAGATATATGATACCCATGTCTAAGAGCTTTACTAGTTCCTTTTTAAGCACTTTCTTCATATGGGGGTTTAGTCTCTCACCGCTCTACTTACTTCTTCTGGGTCTATCTTATGTATGAATACATTTGGGCTTATATCTTGTATTTCAGATATCGATCATCTCATAGCCTTCATCCACTTTCTAATAATTCACCACCTTACTCTCTCATTCCCCATCCAGCTGATTGGAAATAATGATGGGTAGAGTTTGGCCCTTAACTAGGAAGGTATATCTAAGGTGTATGGCTAAAGGCCTTAACTCTAGAGTTGGTGGCTGATCGTAAGTTTACGTATGCTAAGTTTTACTATTTTTAACCTCGATAATACTGCAAGCACATAGGTCATTTGCATAGTACCTAAAGTTTCGATCCCACAAGGAGGGGTAATCTAATCTTAAAATCTAAGGGTTGATCGAATTTTACAATAATTCAAAATAAATAACTAAATAGAAAATTAATCAATCAAACAATCAATTACGAGAATTAAAATTCAGGGATATAAACAAAATAGTAATTTTCCACAACCCAATCCAAAATCAACCTAGAAACTACCAATTGAGAGAAAGGGGGCTTTATTCGACCTTAACGAAAATCTAATTGAATATGAGACTATCGAATTACTGGGTCTAGACGATCCTAGGGTAGATTACTATCTCTTGAGTTATAATCTTCAACCCTAATGTATAATCCCTAATTTAAACTACAAAATTGTAATCTCTTGATTTACAATTTACCTAAAATCTAAATTAGATTTGAAATTGTATAAAAACATATCGAAAACCTATGCACAATCTCTTGCTACGTAAATTTAACGATATGATTCAATTCTTTACCAATCAAACTAACTAACTCTCGTTAGCCCAATTTGCTGATATTCACTCGATTCACCCTCTCATTTTGTTACCAAATTATTAAGCAAAAAAATTGAATCACAAATACATCAATAAAAACATAATAAATCGAATTCCATTAATATCAAATATAAAAAACCTAAAGGTTAGTATAGATAAAAACTCTACATTCAGCACAACCTATGCTCAATAACTATCTCAACTCTATACATCAATAAAATTGAAATAATAAAAATACATTGGGAATAGAATAGCAGGGATAGGGACAGTGGGAAACCTCCTGTTCTGGGAAGCACTTCACGTTAAGCTTCTTCTCCATATCTCGCTTCCTTCATCTCCTTCATCAATCTCTTGATAAGCTCTCCAAGGTTTTGGAATTTGGCTGAAGCAAAAGGCTCTTCCAAGGATATTCTTGTTGTTCTATTTATGTTCGTTGGTGTTTAGGGTTGAACTAAGGTTTTTTCAAGGTCTGAAAGGTCTAAAAAATCCCTTAAAACGTGAAGTTTGGAGGTGGTTGCACATCTGCTCGATGCAGGCCACGATCGTGGCATATGTCAGGCTTTTCTGTCACGATCGTGCACTATTAGGCCACGATCATGGGTTGTTATTTCAGCTCAAATATCTTTCAAAACTCCTTCGTTCTTTAATATTGACCCTAAAATACTAGCAAACATATCAAGGTACTTCATAAACATAATATTTAAGCTTAAAAGCTTGTACTAACCCCTAAAACACTTAAAACACAAATAATTAACAAACTAACACAATTCTAACCTAAACACATACTAAATGATTAAATTAATAGCTAAACATATATCAAACTATGCTCTAAAACATGATGCAATTTACACTTATCAACATCCCCACACTTAAACATTTGCTTATCCTCAAGTAAACAAAACAACAAATAACATAAAGCACAAAACACACAATGCTACAAAAGAGGCAATGTCTTCAACACCATCATTCAAGTTGTTCCAAATTATTAACATGCGAAGTCTGGGTCTAAGCACCTTGGACTCAATATACAAACTAATTAAAATTTTAATGTTGAGTGTATTCACCCCTATCACTTGCACATACACATTGGTAATCATTTAGTCAAAACAAAAGTGTAGTTATTCCTCAGTAGGTTTTCATGAAAAATCAAGCTATTAACAAGTTTGGTTGGTTTTAATTTGAAAACATTCTTTTTGTTGATTTTTCTTTAAGGACTTGAACCTAGTCTTTTATACGGAGGCAAACATTTATGATGAATGTCGATCCGGTTACTTAACTAAGTCATGTTGTTATTAAACTGCTTTGTTCGGATGTCATTATAGCCTTTTTACATGAAGGCACACATTTGTGATGCGTGTCGATTCGGTTACTTAGCTGCATCACATTCTGAATTGGCTACTAGCTTTATTTATAACTTGAAGGCCATCGGAATAGTTATTTTAGATAAAAATTATACAACTCTCTCTCTTTTTTAATTTTTCCTACTTTATTGCTTTAGCTAATCATTCTCATGAAAATGTACTAGTAATGCCACTTATTTGTTTGACCTAAAATTATAAATGAGTATGGCAAATTCCTAGGTTGAATGGACTAACATCGTATCCTAATTAACTAGCATATTTAAACTTAGGTCACTAATTTCACTAGCTAATAAATCTTCACAACCTAAAAGGCTATGTTTAAGGCTAAATCTATCCCGTTAAGCTCTTGTCATTGACGTATTCACACAATTCACATCATGTAACCTAAACAAACTATCATACAAAATGCAAAATTCACACTCAAGGTAAAATCAAACAACCCTCCCCACACTTAAACAACACATTGTCCTCAATGTGAGAAGGGTACTCAAACACACTCGGGGGAAATAAACACAATATACGAAAAGCATTAGAAGAAAATGCGAACAAAAAATGAAAAAAAGGGTTAGAACACGAAACTGTCATGTTGACTGAGGTGTTGATGGTGTTGGAGGCAGAGATCACTTGTGCTTGATGCTCATGATTACTACCCTATCATATATTTGCTTCAAAAAAGAGTAAGAGAGTTAGCACTCCAAAACGTTCCAAATTTTTAAGAACTTATTTTGAAATTTAAAATAAATCTAGCTACGCAATTATTTAAACCTAACTACGCAATAATCCTCTACTTCTTCCTTTTCACGAGCAGAGACTTTCATTGCTTCTTAAAACTTTATGTTTATTATTGTCTATTCTTCATCCTCTTGTTCTTCAGAAGATTCAAACACATCAATTATCCTGAATGAGCTACTAACCTTCAGATTCTTAATTACATCATTCATGTTGAATGTCATTTGATCATCATCAATCCAAAAGATAGAGTTCTTTTCCTGAACATCTCCTTAAGATTTTTCGATGGTGACATATGGTATATCAAGAATTGGTGGATAATAGGGAGGTTTGGCGTTATTTTCTTAATCCTATTCTTTGATTTCTTAGTCTTCTCTAAGGTCAGGTTTATCTTGATTTCTCACTGATTCTTCTAGCTCTACCTCATTCCTAAGTGTGATATCCCGACATGGCTCTATTGAATTTATATTCATGTTGCGCAAGATAGTTTTCCACAATTTGCCTACAAAATTCCCTAGAAAGTTAGCCTATTCGAACTTCTATATTGTGAATAGAAGAGGTATGATCTTCTGCTACTCGCTTAAATTTCTCTTCCAATCTCTTCTGGTTCTTTTCCATATCCGTGAGCTTATCTATGATTTTTTCCAGCTTGGAATCTTATGAACTGGATTCATCATGTTGAAATTCAAATAGGTCTTGACATCCAATGTGAATGGTTACATTGTTAGACCAATAGAAATCTAGATGGTTCTGTCACCCCGAAATGTACAAGTTAATATAAGGATGATGACCTCCCCAACCAAATTAAGGCTCATTGAATTTTGCAAGCGTCCCTTTTTTGCCTATAATATATATCCTCCATCATTGTTCTTTTTGTCTCTTTTTAGCATTCAACTCTTCAGATGTCTCATTCTCACTCTAAGAAGTCTTGATTTGTCTCTACCTTACACCCAAATTGTTTTTTTCTTTTTTCTTTTTAAATTTAAAAACAAAAGATAGTGGAAAAGCCTTAGACTAAAGAACTAAACTAATTGCCTCCTCGTCAACGGTGCCAAAAACTTGATCGCAAGTTTACATATGCTAAGTTTTACTATTTTTAACCTCGATAATACTGCAAGTGCGCGGGTCATTCTCGTAGTATCTAAGGTATCGATCCCACAAGGAGGGTAATCTAATCATAAAATCTAAGGCTTGACTAAATTTTGCAATAATTCAAAATAAATAACTAAACAAAAGATTCATCAATCAAACAATCAATTACGAGAATTAAAATTTAGAAATATAAACAAAATAACAATTTTGCACAACCCAATCCAAAATCAACCTAGAAACTACCAATTGAGAGAAAGGGAGTTTTATTCGACCTTAACAAAAATCTAAATGATTATGAGATTACCAAATCATTAGGTCTAGATGATCCTAGGGTGGATTACTCTCTCTCGAGTTATAATCTTTAACCCTAATGTATAATCCCTAATTTAAATTATGGAATTG